>PISW01006993.1:0-98167 GCA_004023785.1 Mungos mungo | reverse complement strand
AGGTGGTGGCACTCAAGAAGGAGGCCCTATGGTTTTCTGCTTGCTCGTATTGTGTTTGTGAAACTGGAAGGTCGGTGGCCAAGCGGAGAGTGCCACGGTGGCAGGGGGGTTGCAAGTTTGGGGAGACCAGGGAAGGAGTGGCAAACCGACTGGAAGGAGTGGTCACGTGGTAGCACGTGAGGCGCGCACCTGGCGCGAGACCCCCATCAGTGTGATTGATTGCGTTTTTTTCACACAGCTGGGCTGAGGAGTTGGAGGCACCCGGTGGGCCAGGAACCTCATTCTCTTTGGGCTGAGCCAAGGGCGCAAAGTGAGAGGTGGCCTGAGTTGACAGTGCGGGCAGGAGGGAGATGGGCCGGCCGAGGGGCGGGTGAGGCGCAGCGGAGGGTCCCCACGGCCCGGGTAGGGACCAGTGGGAGTGGAGGGAGACACAGGTAGCGGGGGTCAGGGTGGGGCAGGGCCCTGGGGACCCGGGGCATCTGCAGGCCCCTCAAGGCCCTTGCCCATCCCACCAGGCCCCAGCTCAGGGTTCCCGGCCCAGGCCTGGGACGTCCGGCAGAACCTTTAACCCTAACCGCAAACCAGGGTGGCTCACGCGCCCCGGATCGGTCCTGGGAGGGTGCCCTGCACCCACCGCTCTCCGGGCGCCCCGCACTCTGGCGGGAAGGAGGCAACGCGGGCGTGGAGATTCTCGGTTCTTTCTGCCTCCCCTTCTCCTCGTGCCTCGGAAACTAGGAGCTGCCGGGGCCTCTTCTTTCTTCCACCTCACCTGTAGCATTTTCGGGTTCGTGCATCTCTCCTCATGTAAGGATGGCTCCCTGGAGAAAAGGCGCAGTCAGGCCCCGCCCACTGAGCCTTTCTCCCTGCCCCCACCCACCTCCCAGGACGTTCCAGCAAATTCCAGGAGCTGTGAACCGGCTTCACAGGCACAAAAGATTTCGTGTTGAAGAGGCCAAAATACCAGAAAATGACATTCCAGCACAAGCGAAAGATATTTTTAAATGTTTAGGATTTATAAAGAGAAACAGTCTTCAGAGACCATAAACCACCCCCAAATCACACTTCTGTGACTGCAGACGCTAAATCTGAAAGATAATTCTGTTTTGGTTTTGGGTGTTTTTTTTTTTTCCTTCAAGTGGAGAATGTCATTGGCAGGAAAAGACGTCTGGGGCCAGAAGAGCGCCCCGCGGCCTTGGCCTCGGCCGTGACCGGCGCGGGAAGGGCGCCCGGGAGCGCGGGCTGCTGCGGGAGGCGCGGTCTGTCGCCTCTGCTCTCGGCTAGTGAGGCTTTAAGGCAAAGGTCGTTTAAATCACTAACTAGGATCGAAAATATCAATAGCCGGCTTTGCTTCCCTGGGCTTCCGAGTGGCTGAGGCAGTTGAGCCAGCGATATTTTTAGAAAGGGAAACAGTTAAAGATGCTGTTCTGAGCCGCTGTGGCCAAGGCTCCGTTAGAAAAACTCATCACAACCACATTTTCCGCATTCATCTTCGTGGCAGTTGCTTTGTATTTATTTTTTGTTCCTCTTTGTTGTTGTTTGAGAGCTCTGGGTCATTTTTTCGTGCGCGCATGCGGTGATGCGCGAGGCCCAGCGCCCTCCGCGAGCGCCTTGAACTTCCCCGCCAGGGTGACAGCGGCCCTGGGGACTTCCGGTCAGAGAAGACAGAGGACGTGGCCCTGGGACGGCAGGTTTCTCTGGACAAGTCAGCGGCCGACTTCCTGCGAGCATCCCTTTGTGCAGGGTCAGGTGCAGGGGCGAGGGGGCGCAGGCAAGTGCAGGAGCTGGGGGGTGCAGGCAGGTGCAGGGGCTGGGGGGGAGGGCGGGCAGGGGGAGGCTCTGCTTTTGTGTGTTCCTGTGACTGATGAGAACAAGCCCACCACGTGGACCTCCGGTTCCCAGACCTGAGGGCAGGACAGAGCAAAACCCAGACCATGAGGGGGGTGCTGAGGGACGGGAGGTCACCGGCCACTGAGACTCAGACGGCCTGCGTGGGGAGGACAGGGGCAGAGATGAGAGGACAGGCCACAGGAGCCCAGTGCGCTGGGCCCTCAATATTTGGAGGTAGAATTTATCCCGTGGTTGATGGAGAACCATAAAAATGAAAATAGGAATTTATTTATTTATTTTGAAGTTTGTTTACTTATTTTTGAGAGTGGGGGAGGCGCAGAGAGAGAGAGAGAGAGAGAGAGAGAGAGAGAGAGAATCCCAAGCAGACTCCACGCTGTCAGGGCCGACCCTGACACAGAGCTGCTGCTCATGAACTGTGAGATCATGGAGATCATGACCAGAGCTGAAACCAAGAGTCGGACCCTTAACTGACTGAGCCCCCCAGGCGCCCTGGTAGCGATAGGATTTTAAAAAAATTGTTTTTTAATGTTTTGGACAAATTCACTGGGGCTGTTGTGCTTCTCTCCAGCATGGAGAGAAGATTGGGATCAGCCAAAAGTCAGAAGGCTATGTTTGATCTTGTGACCTAACCAAATCAAGGGACTTCCCCCACCCCCACCCCAGGTTTTAAAAAGACAGTACTTTTTTTTGGTCATTCCTAAAAGGCTACCAGAGAGCTTCGCTGGCACCTGCGTACACAGTTACCAGGGAAAACCATGCTTCCGGTGTCCTTCGCGTTACATAAATGACTTAGGATCTCAGCTACATTTCACATTGCCTGATTAAATACCAGTGAGGAAACCCTTAGTATCGGGTCATTATAATTTACTATAAAAAGGGTAACGTCATTCAATTACCTTAATCTCATTTTCATTCTGACTGTACTGATTTTAAGAATTGATTTTGTGAGTGTCCCATAATTTACTTCCAGTGTTTTATAAAGTGCCTCTCTATCAACACGTTTATTTGAGTCGAATAATAAGGTGAACCGTTTTCTGATAGAAAGTCTGGTGGGGTGTTTGGTTTGGCAGCGAATATGGCCTTTGTCTCTTGAGTTATTGGAACACACTAAGTATACAAATGATATGGGCAAACGTACAATGAAGGCCTGTTATAATGCAGTGCACTAAGATGTTTTATGTGGAAAGGTTCGTGAAAATTTATATTTTTTTCAATTCCTGCTGAGTATGTTGGTTTAAACAAGGTGCCTCTAAGAGAAAGAGTAATGAGTATAATTAAGCAATTTCTGTAACTTTAGTGTACTGTTTTGACATACTTTGCAGAAGTTGGGCCTTAAATGATCAATGTCTTGGAAGGTGATTTCCAAAGGTTTTTTTTTTTTTTTTTTGCTGTGTTTTTCTTTTTAGGAAATCCACCAATTAAATTGCCCGTGGGTCACTAAAACTAATTTTTATTTTATTATTGTGATTTGTGGCATATATGTGGAAGAAGTGGAAAAAATCGAGTTTCATTTTTACACACGCCATCTGTTCTCAGATGTGTACGTATATGCAAAATTGATCTGGAACTGGTGCTACGTGGGTGTTGAAGATCTCCTGAGTCCTGTCAGTCACTGTGTCCAGCCCTGAGAGGGGCCATCTGCATTGAAACCCGATGAGTTATTTGCAGTTGAGGGCCATCGCTGTGAGGACCGTGCGTGGACAGGGCTGGCGCGGGACAGGAGGGGCACCGGTGGGCTTTGGGCATTTATCCCTGGAAGTGGGGGCCACGCAGGGTGGTCACACAGTCCTGTGTGATTTTGTTCAGCGCTGGTGTGAGCTGAAGTATAAGCTGAAGTGAACACCAAAGAACATAACCTTATCACCCCTTTCCAGCAAGAAAATCAAATGCAATGTGAGATTTTGAAAAATCGGAATTAATAGCATTCTGTGATTTCCCCCACTGTATAAGTGAGTGAATGTGATGATTAATAAGAAACAGGATGTTTTGTGTATAAATTGTTTCAAGATGGGAAACAAATCCTATTTCATCATCTTTGAAGGGGGTGCTAGCCTGGAAAAGGATTTCACAATACTTTTTTTTTTTTTAAGGGATCAAAAAGTTTCCAGTCGAATAGAGAATAAATCAGAAGTGCATGGGCTGAGGAAGATTCTTGTTCTGCTATAGAACAGGACATAGGATGTGTTCTGTACCAAGGATCGTGGAATCATGGATGTTGAGAGCTGGCCTTGGAGTTGAATCTTCAGTAGCCTGGAGTTGGGTCTCTGGCCGTGGAGATGGAGGCAATGGGAGGGTGTAGATGTTGTTCAGGATTTCCGTTCAGAGACCTGACCACCAGCTCAGCGAAACCAACCGTGTTCTCTTTAAATTCATTGATAGTGAGCCAACAATGGACCTTCTGAATCCATCGGAGGTCTTCTCTCTGATTTTGATATTTTGATTTTTTAATGTTTATGTATGCATTTATTTATTTTGAGAGAGAGAGAGAGAGTGTGTGCGTGTGTGTGAGCAGGGGAGGGGCAGAGAGAGAGGGAGACACAGAACCCGCAGCAGGTTCCAGGCTCTGAGCTGTCAGCACAGAGCCCGACGCGGGGCTCAGACACACCAGCCCTGAGATCATGACCTGAGCTGAAGTTGAATACTCAACCAGCTGAGCCACCCAGGCGTCCCATCTGATTTTGAGTTTTTAAAGTTTACCAGTTAAACTGGTTACCTAGTCTTTAAATAAGTGCGCATACATAATAAATCATTAAAATAAAGCTACAGAGAGGATATCAAATACCAATTTAAATTCCCGATCTCTTTGTTTTCTCCAGAAAAACCCAGATGATTTTTTTTTAATTTTTGCTTTACTCACCTAGAAAAATTTAGTGTGCATAAAATGATCCCTTTATAAATCTAAACCAGACTATGCCACAGGACGGTCCAAAGAGGGCTGTTAGAGAAATGTCAGGGAGGATGTGACATGTCGACCCCGCGTGTGTGTGTTACGCAGCACAGGGAGTGAACATCCGCGAGCCTGTCTCTTGAACAAAAGCATCATCTATACGGCGGCACCCCTGGGAGCGTTCTCTGTGCCTCACGGTCCCCTCTCTTGAACAAAAGCATCATCTATACGGCGGCACCCCTGGGAGCGTTCTCTGTGCCTCACGGTCCCCTCCCATCCCTCCTTCCCCTAAGCGTCCTTGCTGTTTTAGGTGGTCTGTGTATCAGTCGCCAAACTGTATAGAATTTTACTCTTAGAAATTGTGTCCTGCTGTGACCACACTTGTTCACTCAGTGTTTTGTTTCTGAGATTTAACCACATTGTTCCGTGTTGCTGCATTTATTCATCTTATCATTATATAATATTTGATAATGTTGACACGGAGCGATTCACGCATCTTCCCGCCAGAGGACATCGGGTTATTTTCAGTGTTTTACTGGCGTAAAACATTCTGCTCTTGACATTCTGGCACGTGTCTCTGCTTCACGTGTGCATTTTTTTGCCCCAATTATATACTTAGGAGAAACTTCAGGCCTGAAGAAAGGCTAATTCATGACCATGACCAACTTTACGAGAAAAGTAGTGATCTCAGAAGCGATCCTACGAGTTCATATTGTCATCAGAAGTGAATAGCTTTCTTGTAAGACTCATGCCTGTCTTCTCCCAACACTTGATGCTATTAGGCTTATTTTAAAAAGTTTTAATGTTTAGTATTTTGAGAGAGAGAGAGAGAGACAGAGCACAAGCGGGGGAGGGGCAGAGAGAAAGGGAGACACAGAATCAGAATCAGGCTTCAGGCTCTGAGCTGTCAACCCAGACATGGGACTTGAACCCACGAACCATGAGATCATGACCTGAGCCAGGGTCGGACACTTAGCCGACTGAGCCACCCAGGCGCCCTGGTGGGATTAGGCTTCTTAAGTTCTGCCCAGTAAATAGTCAAGTGAGTATAATATACCCATGACCCTGAGCTTCTGTTTGGCATGCTTAATCACCACCTGTGTCCTCTGTTGTAAAAAGACGGTGCCTCTTTTTGATCTAGTTTTCCATTGGATTGGACGTTTTCTTCTCCTTGGTTTAAAAGCAGTTTTTGTATAGTTTAAAGACTAATGTTGTTGATTTCATATGTTAAAATACCACCTCCCGGTTTGTACTGACTATTGCCACAAGGTGTCTGCTGATGAATAGACGTTCCGGATTTTAGTATATTTAAGGCGTCAACCTTGCCCATTTAGGGTCTTTCATTTAAGATACTCATTTGTATCCTGAAGTCAGAAGTTACTCTTTTATATTTTCCTTTAAAAGGTTTTTAAGTTATATGGGGTAGTTTTGGGGTGTGATGTAGGAATCCAATATGAGTTTTATCTGTAAGGAAAAATAATTTATCTACTACCATTTATTGAATAATATTTTTCCCATTGACCTGAAATACGCACTCTGTACCGTATTCAGTTCCCGTTTGTGCGTGGGTTTGGTTCTGTGTGTTCTGCGTTCATGTGGCGTTAGCATGCCTGCCTCGGGGTCAGTGGGGCGTGCCCTTAGTTACTGCTGCTCTCGACTGAGACTTGATGTTTGGTCCCCTCACCTTTCCCTCTTACTCAGCAATGTTTGGTACTCAGACTTTTTGCTCTTCTGCATATTAAAGTTAATTTATGAAACAACACCACTACAGTTACAATAGTAGAACTCGGTGGGAATTTACTTGAATTGCATTAACTCTGTAGGTCAGTTTAGAAAAAAAATGTACTGTTTTCGTTTTTTTAAAAGTTGATTTATTTAGGAGAGTGAGAGAGAGAGAAAGACAGACAGACAGACAGACAGAAGACAGCAAGAGAGCGAGCTCATGAGCAGGGGAAGGGAAGAGAGAGAGGGAGAGCGAGAACCCCAAGCAGGCTCTGTGCTGTCAGCACGGACCCCAACTCGGTGTTTGGACTAATGGACTGTGAGGTCATGCCCTGAACCTACACGAAGAGTTGGCTGCTTTACAGACTGAGTGGTGCAGGGACCCGGATTTTACCTTTTTTTTTTTTAATTATTGAGTCCTATTCATGAACATTGTATCACTATGTTTATAATTGTTTTCACAAATGTTTTTTTGGTAGTTTTATACTTTTCTGTCCATAGTCTTACATCTTCTGGGTTCTCCTAGGTACATACATGTCCTGTATGTTGTTCCTGGGTGCTTTAGTTTGGCTACTTCTGGAGATGCCATCTTTGCTGGAGTATAAAAATGTAATTGACTTTGTATATTGACCTTGCATTGACCACTTGACTAAGTACGCCTTCAGTATTTCTAATGTTCTGTCTGTGGATCTTCATATATAGAAAGCTCTTTGTGACTCAATAAACTATTGTTTATTGCTTTTCAATTCTCCTATTTTCTTGCTTTCCTTTTGTTTGGGCCTTGACTACAGTGTTGTGTTGAAGTAACAGAAGGTGTCTTTTCCTTGTTCCTGGTTTTTATAAAGAATGTTCTAACTTAATTAGGAATGACATTGCTGTCGCTTTTCTTTATGTTCCTGATTAGGTTAAGGAAGTTCCCTTATGTCTTTCTTTTTAGGGTAGTGTTTTATGTTTTTAATCGTAGACGCATCTGGAGGTTTATCAGAGGCTGTTCTGTGTCTGTATTAGGACGGCCACATGGCTCCCCATTTACCTCTCACTGTGTTGTGTTACGTGAATTATTCCCACAGCAGACTCCTGTCCTCCAAGATAAATCTAGCTTCTTCAACTTGATGGTTTTTTCCCCTGAATACAATTCTGATACACATCTGGATTCTATTTGGTGTTATTTTGTTTAAATTTTTATGCTTTACTTATAAGTGAGTTTGTCTATATTTTCCCTTACTTTAACTGCTTTTGTCTGATTTGGCCTTTTTTTTCTTCTGCCCCTATTCCTTGCAGGATTTTGTGTTTCATTTCAGTGACCTGCTCTTAAAACTCTGGTAGTACTCAGCTGAAAATAAGAACCTAGTGCTTTCCTTGTTGGAGGATTTCTATCTCTTCAGATTTTTTTTCAGGGTTTATAAAATTATTTGAACTCTTTCTTTTTGAGCCAATTTTCTTAAATTATATTTTTCTAGGAGTGTAATAAAACCTTGGATTGCGAGTAACTTCTTCTGCAAGTGTTCCGCAAGGTGAGCAGACATTTCTAATAAATGTTAATTTGATAAACCCGCGAGGTCTTATGTCAGGAGGCGTACATGACTCCGAACACCCCATGACCGAAACTGAGCCAACGGTTCCTGGAGTTTGCTTTGACGTGCGAGTGCCCTGGATGTCAGGCGTGTTGCTAGAACGAATTATGCTCACAAACCACGGTTTTAGTGTATATTTACATCCCCTCGTTTTCAAGTTAAAATTAGCCTGAAGTTATTCATTTAACGCAAGTCTCTGCTCTCTGTCTCATTACAAATATAGTTTATTTGGGCCTTTTTTTTTTTCTTGACCACCTTGCCAAAGAGTATACTTTTTATTACTGTTTTCAAAGTAAAACACTTTTGACTTTGTTGATTATCTTTATTTTAACTTTATTTTGTGTTTTATTTAGTTTTGTTTTTATCTGTAAACAGGTCTTTCCGTATAATCTGTGTTTATTCTGTAGTTCTTTCCTAACTTCTTAAACTACAGACAGTTCTATAACTTTTGGGCTTTTTCTCTGTTTTTAAATTTTTTTATTTTAGAGAGAGAGCATGCATGAGTGGGAGAGAGGGGGCTGGGGGAAAGATAGAGAGAGTCTTAAGCAGACTCCATGCTGAGAGTAGAGCCTGACTCGGGGCTCAATCCCGCGGCGCTTGGGATCATGAGTGAGTAGACATCAAGTCAGATGCTCAACTGACTGAGCCATCCAGGTGCCCAGACTTCTTTTTTAATAGGAATATTTAAGATGATGAATTTTCCTCTAGTACTCCTTTAATGGTATCTCTTAGGTTTTCGTAAGTAATATTCTCATTATTTTTTCGTTGTACTGATTTTTAAAGTTCTTTACTTTCTTCTAAACCCATGAGTTACTGCTAAGGCTTTTTACAGGTTTCAGACGTGGGGACTCTAGTCCTTATTGGCATCTGTCCTGCTGGCCCTGGTGTCGGAATACCCTGTCCACGTGACACCATGATTTGGAATTTGCTACATCATTTTTATGACCGTTTGTGATGCCAGGTTTTGTAAATGTCCTATGTAGTTTTGAGAAGTTTGTGAATTCTCAGTGTTGATTATGAGATTTACATGTTTATTAAATTTAGATTAATAGTGCTTTTTATACCTTCCATGGTTTTACTAAATTTTTTTTATGTCTTTATTTTATTTTGAGAGAGAGAGAGACAGCATGAGCAGGGGAGAGGCAGAGAGAGAGGGAGACACAGAATCTGAAGCAGGCTCCAGGCTCTGAGCTGTCAGCACAGAGTCCAACGCGGGGCTTGAACCCACAGACTGTGAGATCATGACCTGAGCCAAATTCGGACCCTTAACCAACTGAGCCACCCTAGCCAGGCATCCCTAATGTTTGTTTATTTTTGAGGGAGAGAGAGAGACAAAGACAGAGCATGAGTAGAGGAGGGCCATAGAGAGAGGGGGAGACACAGAATCCAAAGACAGGCTCCAGGCTCTGAGCTAGCTGTCAGCACAGAGCCCGATGCGGGGCTCGAACCCACGGACTGTGAGATCGTGACCTGAGCCGAAGCCATATGCCTAACTGACTGAACCACCCAGGCACCCCGGTTTTACTAATTTTGTATGTTTATTATACTAAGTACTATAAAATAAATTTCCCCTCTGATGGTATATTAGCTATTTTTTCAATAACCATACCAATTTTGTTTTTCACAGTTTGAAGCTATTTGGTGTATACAAATTTAGAATTACTATAACCTCATAATGAATTTGAACTTCTGTTGTTATATAGTTACCTTCTTTTTTCTAGTTAAGCTTTTTTCTTAAAATTCTTATTTTTCCCATAGTTTTCTTTTTGTTAACATTTACCTGGATCACCTTTCTGTGAGATTTGATTTACAATCTTTCCAATTTCATGAAGTTTTATGTGTATCTCTCTCTTTGTACCATTCAGTTTATCATTTTTTCCCCTTTTGGCTGTCAACTTATCCATTTATTTCTTAGAATCTTTAATATCTTTGGATTTTGTTCTCCCGAAGTATTTTTATACTATTTTCTTTCTTTCTTTTTTAAGTGCATGTTTCATTGTGTTCTTGCTGCATTTTTTCCTTTCATAATTTGTCAGTACACATTCTATTTCTCTTCTCTAAGTGGATACAACTGAGATTTTACCATATTTTATATATAAAGTTTAAATAAACCTCTTAACACTCGTCAGTTTTTAAAATACATAAAAGGGGCGCCTGGGTGGCCCAGTCGTTTAAGCGTCGGGCTTCAGCTCAGCTCATGATCTCACGGTTCATGGGTTCAAGCCTCGCATCGGGCTCTGTGCTGACAGCTCAGAGCCTGGAGCCTGCTTCGGATTCTGTGTCTCCCTCTCTCTCTGCCCCTCCCCTGCTCATGCTGTCTCTCTCTGTCTCTCAAAAAAATAAATAAATAAATAAAAACATTAAAATAAAATACATAAAAGCTTTGTAAATCACACTGCGCTTAACTTAGAGACTTAGAAGCTCGCTATGCTTTTTGGGGGAGGGGCGGGGGGTTTAGTTATTTTCCAGGGTGATGGACTTTTATGGAAATTAAGTCATTATATTGAGAGGCGTAGCTGTTTCTCATTTTTGTTTTAAAGTAATTACATCTTTGTTGCTGCTAAAGGTGTGGTCTCCTGAGTCCTACCCCGGTTTCAGAACTGGCAGGGTCCCAGCGGGTGCGCACAGCCTCCCTAACGGCAGGGTTTCGAGGACTTCTGTGTAGATCGTCAGTGACGTGTGTGCCACAAGCGTGAGTGTAAAGACATATTCGTCAGTCAACCTGCACTGGATGAAGGATCCAGATTTAACCTGGATGTACACAGAGCGGCCCCTCCATACGTTATACAGGCACACAGAGAACCTGATCGTCTTCACACTAGTTACAATCAGCAAGGAGTGTCGATGTCTTAATTCTATAATTTAACTTCACCTGTGTTTTCTATGGTATATCAACATGTGTAAGGAGACCCACACCACTACCCCCCACAACAGGAAAGGCCAGGGGCGCCTGGGGCGGCTCAGTCAGTTGAGCGTCTGACTTCCGCTCAGGTCATGATCTTGCGGTTCGTAGGTTCAAGCCCCGCGTCAGCACAGAGCCCACAGCCTGCTTCCGATTCTGTCTCCCTCCCTCTCTGCCCCTTCCCTGCTTGCACGCTGTCTCTGTCTCTCTCTCTCTCAAAAATAAATAAACATTTAAAAAATTAAAAGAGAAAAGAAAAGAAAAGGCCAACAGGATCTATTTCTTTAGAAGACACCTCTGTGTCTCATGGTTTGTCAATGACTTGAAATCCTGGGACACAGCGGGGTTGCGTTACCAGCTGTGCGGATCAGGTGTCTGTGGCACTACGCCCGATGAGGGCCACATCGGACGTGCCATTTCTCATGAGCCTTTCCTTGAATGGCCGCAGTGATGGTCTGGATGTAGAATTATAGAAAGTTTAGCTCAGAGGAAATCATGGAGCTCTGCTGGACAGCAGTTTCCGAAATTATCTTGGTGGGGGTGGTGATGGTGCAGTGGCCCCTTTCTTCAAATAAGTCTCATGGAACCCAATGTCTTAAAAATAAATAGAAATAAAAGTCCACGCAGGCTCCGGTGGGAACAAGCTTGGGGCACCGAGAGCCCACACCAGCCTCAGCCTCCCCGATTTGGGCCCAGGTGAAGCCAGGCAGTGGCAGAACCCACAAAACACCCTTTCCATTTAACCCCTGCATTTCAGCAGAAGAGAACCCAGAAGCCCCAAGGGAGTCACAGGTTGGCTGGTGGCCGGAGCAGAGGCGGTCACGTCTTCACGGCCCCTTCTGGGTTCTCTGCCACCACCAGCTCATTTCCACAGCCAGGTAGAGCACCGCTACCCCGCGTGACGCCAAGCAGGACATGATTTGCACCTGTCGCTTTGAATCGTGTCCTCCAGTCCAGGTCTCATGTGTATCTCGGCCTTTTGCTCAGGCGACCCCAGTTCCCCAGCCAGACTCGCCCTGTCTTCTTAATCCCAGCCCTGGGTCTGCTGCGGGCCGGACCAGGGTGATGCCCGCCCAGTGTCCCGTAACAGGGACGTGGTGACAAAAAGACTCGTTCGTCTCTTCTCGGTCTTTTGTTTGCCTCAGGCTCCCGCCTGCCTTCTCACTGGTGGTCACAGAGGGATCGATTCTTTCCAGCAGACAGACTGCGTGCTATTTCTGGGCTGTAAATTTCCAGACCTCTTCCCCGTCCACCTCTCCAACCACACGCTGGAATAAGCTGTGTTTGCAGCCATAATCAGCACCCTTAAATACTAGTTAAATTCGGAATGAGTACAAAATCCGTACAGCTATAAAAATACCACGTGGCGGTGGGCCCTCAGACCTCTGACAGTGTGGCGATCCCTCTAGGACTTTTTAAGGTTTATGGGGTGTTCCAAAATAGCCCAGATTACAGGGTAAGGGGGCTCTGATTCACAGAGAGTTGTGTCCGACACCACGGAGTCTTGGCTGCCGACTGGCAGATTCCTAGTTCTGTTTTCCTGAGGGAAGACACACAGTCAGAGAGAGACATTGGTTTTCCTGTAAAGTCTCTGGGGACAACACCTTCCGTGATCGCCCTGGTGGCCTCGGTGTGGGGCATGGTGTGCCCGGATGGGTGCGGGGCGGCCGCTGGCTCCCCGCCTTCCTCCTCCCCTCGTTCGTGTGCCCCTGGTGCTTTCCCCGCCCCCGTGTGCACACCCTTCCCCCTCCCCTGTGGCACCCTGGAGGGTGTAGTGTGCAGGCTTGCAGGGCAGGGGGAGGGGGTGTCTTACCAGGAGTGCAGGAATCCAGCGGGCAGTGGGGTCTGGAGTCTAGTTCTGCTGAGTCTCACCCAGGGACTCCTTCCATTTCACTCTTGCCTCCAGGTAGATCCTCAGAGATGCTCTGTTTGGGTTTTTTTAAGTGTTTATTTATCTTGAGAGTGATCATGAGCAGGGAAGATACAGAGACACAGAGGGAGAGAGAGAGTTCCAAGCAAGGTCAGTGTCAGCACAGAGTCCAGTGTGGGGCTCAAACTCGCGAACCGTAAGATCATGACCTGAGCTGAAGTCAAGAATCGGCCACTCAACCCATTGAGCCGCCCAGTACCCTGAGATGCTCTGTTTTAATCTGCTAGCCTCTGGGGGGCGCTGTTCAGCCCCCACTCAGCAGGTCCTCTCTGGAAGGCTAGCTGTTGTGCAGTCCACCCCTTACTGGTTACGTTATCGGCTTTGACTGCGTCCACAGGCTACGGAAAACGCAGAGACAGTGTCCGCGTTATTGCCCATCTGCGGTGAAGTCCTAACTGGAACTGGCTGTCTCTGCCCCTGAGCTATGGAGTAATTGCTCTGACGTCACCAACATGAAGACCCTGTCTTTTCAGAACTCCGTCAGTGGCTCCCGGGCCCTGAGGGCCAAGTTCAGACTCTATCTGAACCCGGCTAGCGGTGCTCCTGTGCTCTCGGGGCCCCAGCGACCCCCTGGCTGGAGTCTAGGGCTGGTTTTTCACCGGCCTCTCCCTCCCCCCAGCCAGGGGTCTGCAGGAAGCCTGTGCCGGGCAAGTCTGGTGCAGAAGCCCCTTCTCAGTCCCCTGCGCCTGCTTCTGTCATAGCCTTTGTTCTCGGGCCCCGTGGCCACAGATTTCCTCCGCGGTGGCCACACTGTGCTCTCAGTGCTGAAGGCCCTGCACGTGCCGGGCTTTGAGAGGACCCCTGGAGGTCAGGGTGCGCCTTGCCGAGTGCTCGCTCAAAGAACGAGCGGCAGAGACACAGGTTGCCTTTTGGGCCCTTCGTGCGGAGTGTGTGCGGCATGTGGCCGAGCCCATGACCGTCAGCTGGGCGAGCTCAGCGCCGTGCGTGCCCGGAGGAGGCGGGGCCCTGCCTGCTGTCCTCCGGCGACACCGGTGGTCCTGGCCCCACGTGCGGGAGCACAGGGTGCCGCGGGGTCGGCGGGTGGAGTGGTGCCCCCACGTCCTTCCGGCAGCGTTGTGCGGCTGTGGGCAGAGCTGGCTCCCAGGGCGCTCAGGGATTCTGTGACCCTGTAATTGCTCTAAGCATTGACGCTGGTGCTCTGCTTCTGGGCTCATGGGAGACCCAGAGAATATTCCGAGACCCGACTCTGCAAATTCTTCATTTTAAGTAAAAGACATGTCCTTCTTTCCCACACCCCTTCCCCAGTCTTTCACCTAGACACCAGCATCCCCCCTCCCTGCCCCCCACCTCCACCACCTTGCCCCCGTGTGTCTCGTTTTTGGCAGCCTGATCCCGGGTTCTCAGCCTCTCTTCTGGAGGCTGCAGTGTGACCGCCTGATCCCGCACGTGCCTGTCAGGCCAGCGCGGGCTCAGGTGGGGGGTTGGGGTGACGCATGCGTGTGGACTGCCAGTGGCCGCTGTCCCGTTGCGCCTGGCAGTTGACAGATAGAGGCACACAGCTCACTTGTGCAAGGTTGTCCTGCCCGGCTGCTGGGGGTCGCTGGCACCCCGTCACCGCTCCTCTTGCCTGGGCCACCTCTTTGCAGCCTCCCGGCTCTGACCTCCCGTGGAAGGGCTGCCCAGAGGTCCAGAGAGGTTACGGGAAGTTTAAAGACAAAACCGAGGTAGCTCTCCAGCTGTGGTGACTGAGACAGCCCAGACAGACAGACAGACAGACCTACACCAGGACAAGCCTTCTTGTGCTTTTTCCTGCCCCGTTAGCTATACACCCAGTTTGGAAGGAAAAACCAGTTTTAGTAGAGCGGCCGATTAAAGAGAAAGTTTGAGACCCAGAGGGTCGAGTTACATGTGGCCTTCCTGGCATGTGCCCTGAGGGACCCGTGTGACCCGCTTCGGAGGTCCCCGCCTGCTGGGGCTCCAGGCCCCCGGGAAGTTGCAGTGGTCGGCCGTGACCCTTCACGTGGCCCTCCGGCCAGCGCACGGCAGACTCTCCCTGAGTCACAGGGGCCGGTTCGGGGGACTCTGATGTGGCTTCTCTGGGCCGAGCCGGAGCCTCGTCGCACACTATTCTGGGAACGTCCCCGTGACCGTAATTGACTTCCCAGAGGGCCCAGCTGGCTGCTCCTCCCCGGCCGGGCACTTGTTCCTGTGAATGTCGGCAGGGCCACGGGCACGTGGGGGGCTGGCCCGGCACATGGACGTGGGTGACCGTTACCTTCGTGTGTGTTCCACGCGCCCAGAAATGCAGCATCGGGAGAAATACGCGTGCCGTGTGCTCCTCGCTGACCTCGCTCTGGCCGCAGGCTGGACGGCCGCACCGGACACATAGCCTGTTCACGGTCACGGTTACAGAGTAACTCAGACCCGTGGGGACCTGTGCTCACATGTGCTTACAGGACACTTTTCTTTTTTTTTTTTTTAAGTGTTTTATTTAATTTTGAGAGAGAGACAGAGAGATAGACAGCATGAGCAGGCAAGGGGCACAGAGAGAGGGAGACACAGAATCTGAAGCAGGCTCCAGGTCCAAGCTGTCAGCCCAGAGCCTGATGTGGGGCTTGAACTCATGAACCTCGAGATCATGACCTGAGTCTAAGTCTGCCACTTAACCGACTGAGCCCCCCCAGGCACTCCCCCTTTTTTTGTTTTTATGCGTATTTATTTTTGAGAGACAGAGGGCTACAGAGCACAGGTTGGGGGGAGGGAGACACGGAATCCGCGTGCTGGCTCCGTCCTGGGGGGTGCTGTGCCTGGGGCAGCAGGCGGGGTGGCCTGGCATGAAATCGGTCTCTGACCTCGGCGCCTGCTGTCCCGCGGGGGCCGCGCGGCTGGCACCCTGTCACTTCCTCACTGCGACCCTTGCTTTCCTAAGACCCACCGGCTCCCAGGCCTCACGCTCTGCGATTGCAAGAATCAGGTTTTCTTTAGCACGGGCTGCTGGTCCTGCCTGGGAGGTGTCAGGGCGGCGTCGGCCGATGGAAAACCGCATGGAAACGCGGGAGGAGGAAAGGGAACTGGCTCGGTTTGGCCTTCGGCTTCGGCTTTGTTCTCTTCCGCTTCTCCCGGGGGTGGGCTCGGGCGGGCGGCGTGGACGTTGGCACCTTTGGAAGGAGGTCTTTGCAGCGGAGCCGAGGCTCCCCGAGGCTCCCCGAGCGGGGACCTGCCCGGAGTCCAGCTTCCGCCGAGCCCGGGTTTGCTTCTGGTGCTGGGAAGGCAGCCTCTGCTGTTGTTCTGTCCTAGCGTCCGAGTGCGGTGAGTCCCCGGGGTCCCCAGGGGTCTCATCGGCGCAGGGAGGGTGGCTGGCATGTGTCCGGAAGGCGTGCCCCCACCCGGCCACTGCAGAAGCCTGGCCCGGTGTGGACGGTGAAGCTGGGTGCAGAGGTGGGCTGATGGAAGCGACGAGAGCGTCAGCTTGTTCTCTGCGTGAGGGGCGCGGAAGAGCCCGTAGCGTCTGCGCATGCCCGGGGTCCAGCTGTGTGCGGGGGTGTGTCCCGGGTCCCAGCACTCACGTTCACAAGAGGTCTGTTCACTCCCTTCAACCGAAGGAAGAACTGGCCTGCGTTCTATTTTGAACTTGGCAGTGAAGGAATTGTGGAACGTCATTGGTCAGTGTCATGCCAGTTGGAGGGTGTGTGTGTGTGTGTGTGTGTGTGTGTGTGTGTGTGTACTATTGGGGAAAGGTTTAAAAAAAACCGGTTTTGGGATTTGAAATAAACCTGGTACCCTTGATGTCTGTCTTGGTTTGTGGATTTGTCCTTTGTTTTCTTTATTCATTTTGTTTCATTTTGCTCCTTTTTTTTAATCTTTATTTTTGAGAGAGAGCGTGCGAGTGGGGGAGGGTCAGAGAGAGAAGGAGACACAGAGTCCGAGGCAGGCTCCAGGCTCTGAGCTGTCAGCACAGAGCCTGATGCGGGGCTCGAACCCACGAACCGCGAGATCATGACCTGAGCTGAAGCCGGATGCCTAACCGGCTGAGCCACCCGGGCTCCCTGAAAGGATTCTTAATTCTCTGGGATTTGTGGTTCATTGCTCTTCAGCGTGTGCCCCTCCTGCCTGGTCACTGCAAGCGTGCAGTGGGACAGGGGACTGTCTGATGCGGGGCTGCCTGGCGAGACAGCAGGGCTGGGCACACAGCAGTGGCGGCAGCCGGCCCACCCAAACCCTGCCTGTGTCCCTTCATCGAGTGTCTTCTCTCGCGGCCACTCTGGAGAGATGTTCTAGAACCCTCCGGCTCTCCTTATTTGCATTAGAAAATAGAGACTGAGAATCTCCTGGATGACTCACGAGTCAGAGCATGCTGGCAGAGCACACTTGTGTTTTATTTTGGCTGACGGCGGAGGACGGTGGACATTTAGGCACAGAAGGAAGCCAGGTCAGAATTAAGGCCAGAACAGACTTCTGGCGGCAGTGTTCACACCAGCGGCTATTCGCGTCCCGAGCCGGGTGGACCAGTGACGTGTTCCGGGCGCTTGGAAACCCAGTCCACTAATTGCCGCGTGCTCTGTGACACGGCAGTGCCGAGGCCCCCGCTTACCTGTGGGGCCCCTGGCATGGGAGACCCCCTCCGCTTCGCAGGGTCCGCCCACTGTCCTCACGGGGGCCACATACGCTTGACAAATGGGTCATTTCCTCCAGACATAAAAATGGCAGCCAGAATTACGGGCCGTTTGTTTACAGACCGATTTAGCCACGATGTCCAGGGAAAAGCAAAGCTCTGGTCTTCGGGACAAAGGACTCACTTTTGGACCTGGGGGGGGGCGGCTGCCAACGCCTCGGAGAATCGCCTCCTCAAACATCAGAACGGGTGGTGACCGTCACGCCGCGTCTTCCGGGTGCCCGCTGTTCCCCAGCAGGGCCAGTGTGGGGTCGGCGGAGCGTGGCTTACTCCTGTCGGTCACATGAGGGCTCAGGTGACACCGTGGCCATGGCATCGTGTGGCTCGGCTCGCCTGCCTGCTGGTTCGGGGCTGAGGCCGTGGTGACAGGCCACCGTCATCGATGGAACAGGGGTCATTAGGACAGTGACGGCCCTTCACTGCCGGGCACCGAGGTCAGGCCCCATCAGCGGAGTCACGCCTGCTCGGGTGCATGGTCCACAGGCCAGCACTTCTGATGTAGGCGCCGCCGCGGGCTGAGCCATGTGCCCCAAAGCCCCATCCCAGGACGTCAGAATGGGCTGATGTTGGAGATGGCGCCTCCCACGGGGAACAGGTAGAAAGGAGGTTGTCGGGATGGCCCTGACCCACCGTCACTCGTGTCCTCGTATGAAGGGGAGTTTGGAGACAGACACAGCAGGAGGGCAGATGCAGGAGGCGGACAGCCACCTGCAAGGGAGACGGAAGCCTGGAGTGGATTGTCCCCAGAGCCTCGAGAGGGGCTGGCCCTGTGGCACCTGATCGCAGAATCCGCCTCCAGAACAGCCGGATGGTAAATTATTCGAGTCACTCAGCCTGCGATCCTTTGTTATGGCAGCCCTAACTAACGAAGCCAAGTGCATCCCCGTTGTGTGGAAACTGAGGCCCAGGTGACCCGCCCACATTCCCCAGGAGAGCGGGGGCTGCAGGCCGGCCGTGTGACCCAGGCCGCCGGGTCCCAGGCGCCTTGAGCCTTCCTCCCGTACGAGGTCTCAGGCCCGGTTTTCTGCGGCGACTCCTCGGGTGGCCCCGTGCCTCCTGTCCTGCCCCCGAGCCCTCAGCCCCGTTGGATGTTTTCAGGTAAATCGCCTGCGAAGCACGGCCTGCCCAAAACTCAGTGCACAAAAATGTCTCTTAAACAACCCAACGACCTCGAGGACGTGAAGTTTGTACCTGGCCCTGCCTTGTTTTCCTGAACATTCCTTCCTCTGTTGCCACGTTTTCTTACCCGTTTTCCTTATTACGAAGTAGAGCGTCCACCTCTCAGGATATCCGGCAGGTGGAGAAAGAAGTACCGATCACCGTTTTGTTTCACTTGATTGTCGGTGGCTGCTGGCTTCCCGCAGGCCCACCGTGGGGTCCATGGGCAGAAACGCACTGGCTTGAGGTTGGCCCCAGCCCGGAAGTCACCCAGGGGCCCCCGGGAGGGCCGTGGGGAGTGGTGTTCTCTCAATTCCCACTGTTTCCAAGAGTCTGTGACACACAGCCTGCAGGGGTCTGGTCTCTGGAGTCGGCCTGGTCGCTGTGGCACCGAGAGATCCCCAGGGGGTGGGGATGGCCCTGGTCGGCGGGGTGGTCGGCCAGGCTGGGAGACAGGATAATCTTCTCCTGTTAAGCGCAGGTGCCAGAAAGATCACGGATGCTGCGGAATAAAATACAGAGCCACCGTTGTGATGTGATGATGGTCGAGACCGAAAAATAAATGGGGATCTTAGGTGGCGTGCGACTAAGTACAAGATGGGGTTTCAGGATAACTGAGTGTTTTCCCTGACCCTTCGCTCTGGCAGGGGCCTGCCGTCTGCCCGTCATTTCAGCTCTGTGGACCAGCCTGCTGGTAACGGGCCGGCACTTCTCTAGAATGAGCCCTGGGCTCTCCGTGTGGGGGACCAGCACCTCTCTTATCCTGGGAGTTGGTAGTCCTGTCTTCTGGCTTGATTCTGGCCCTCAGTCTTGCGGCGCTGGAAGTCACCTGTGTCTGAGCGAGGTAGAGAATGGGGCCTTGGACCGCAGCGTTCCCAAGGCTCTCCCTCGCTCTTCTGCCGTAAGCCCAGCATGGGGTCAATTCCTCATTCTCCCACCTGCACCTGCACCTTTGAAACCAGACCTAGAGCGTTCGCCTCCAGTACGTTAAGACAGTACAGGAGAGAGATTTCTAGCTTCCTGCTTTGCTGCTTCTGAACTTGACACAGTTTTCTTCTGGGTCTTTTCTTACCGGTTTGCAAAGTGGGGAGAGGGCAGCCTGGTGCGTGAGTGGTGGCCCGGGGGGGGGGGCTGTCCCCTCCATGCTCACAGCCTCACACAGTAGGAGCAACCAGACTGGAGGCAGCGGGACCCAGCCGTTTGCTTGCGAGCAGCAGCGCCCGGCTCAGTGGACTAATTTTACCGGGGCCCCTTCCACCTCTGCCTCCCCCTCCTCTTCTTCCCAGGCAGGGCGTGGGTCCGCGCTCGCTCACTCGCAGGAGAAGGAGGGGCCGTCTGAAGTGCTGCCGTGCCCCTCTGTTCACCTGTCGGGCTTGGGGAGGCGCTTTCCCCCAGCCCCCAGCGGGGGCCTTACGTAACTTCTGCTGCTCAGCTCACTCCTCCCGAACCGCACGTCTTCGTAGGTTTGTGACTTATTTTTACCTTTAGGAGAATTTTTCTAGTGGGTGGGGCTGAGCGGAAGCAGCACCAGGTGGTTTCTTCTGTGGGCTGGTGCTATTCTTGGAGTGGAAACATGGGGTTCGCTGTGCCTTGGCCCCCCTTTCCCTTTGCAGGCCCTCTGCTTCCTGCCCCGCTAGCTCTCACCTGAGAGATGGGCTGCTGGCTGCAGATGTTTCCTGGGACGTGGCTGACAGGCAGCCAGCTGTGTCTCCGGGGTGCGTCCAGCCTAGACGCACGTCGGGGCCGAGGTCAGGGGGCCCGCCCTGGGCTGTGTCCTGCCGAAGCTCGCAGAGGAAAACGTCTCACCGATGCTTGCGGCTGGAAAGGGGCGAGGCGGTGCGGTCAGTTCTCCGGCTCACCTTAGCCAGACAGCGCACGCCTCTCCCAGCGGGGCTGGAATAACCCCAGCAGCACAGTTGACTAATCAGCGACGGCAGCAGACACCCCTGCCATCGCCGTGACCCACGAGACCTCGATTACCCGGCGGCACCTGGGCTCTGATACTTCACACGGGAGACTTTGTGGAACGTCAGCATCTCCGCCGTCTTATCTGTGAGGTGGGGATGAGGACGTGCCCTCCGCAGCCCGTGCGGGGATTAAAGGAAGCGATAACGCGTGCCGTCCATTGAAGATAGCGCCACGGGAGCGGTGAGCCTCGTTGATGTGGCTCGCCACAGCGGCGTGGCTGATGTGGTAACAAGGTGGCCTCTGATCCGGGAGACTGTGAAGGCGCCTCTGTGTTAGGCTCCCGTGGTGTCCTAGGCCCCTCGGATCAACGACCGAAGGGCTCTCGGAACCGCGTTTCCTGTGTAACCACAGTCTGGCTGGTTCGTTTTAGGCCATGTCCTACGCCTCTCGGGGAATATGGGCACCGAGAGGCCGCCATGTTGTCCTCAAATCCACAGAAGGGTCAGGGGCCTGGGGGCCACATGGTGCGGCTGTGACCTTGACACTCTTGTATACTATGAAGGCGGGTTGTGTGTGAGGGGCCTCAGCCACGGGGTCCTTGCACCTGTGCTGTGGGGGTCTTGGGCGACGCCGTCAGCTGGCTGGTGAGGGGGCGACGCAGATTCGCCAGGTGGGGAACGAGGTGGGTGGACGTCTCTTGGACGGGCGCCATGAAGGCCTCGCGTGGGAAGGCCCAGAACTCCCTCAAACCAGAATCCCTAGAGCACATGGCCGAAATGAGTGTTCTTTCTCTGGGGAGACTGGGTCCGAGTCCTGGGAGAGGCCAGAGGGCTGTGCCGGGCCTGCGGACGAGGCCGTGACCTGTCTCCTCAGCAGGCTCACGCATTTTGGAGAGGAAGTAAATTTTTAGGGGGGGAATCACTTTGTTAGCATTAGTTATCGGTGTTAATTAGTCACCTAATTCAGTCCATTAGTTAACAGTGTGCAGAGAAGGGGAAAGGCCGGGGCAGGATCCTCACCAGAGGGGCCCCACGCCAGGGTCGGCGTCTGGCCTGCGGTGTCACTGGTGCACGGCGGCTCAGGAGTTGTTTCTGGCTGCCTGGCTGCTGCCGTGGCTGAGTCCACTGGTTGCTACGGGACTGCGCGGCCCACAGAACCCAGGATACGTACAGTCTGACCCTGTAGGACATGGTTTGCTGACCGACGCTTGGCACCGGTGCTGGGCGTTACGGCAGCTGGCCATCCAGTCTCGGGAGGAAGGACGCAGTTAGGGTGAGGTCACAGTTCTAGACCCCGTGGTGTTTGGGGCCGTGGTTCGTGCTCATTGCTGGATCCTGGCTCGCTGGTTTACCACCTCCTGATCTGGAGACAGGGAGGGGGAAGCTTCCTTGCACCTGCTCTCCGGGAGTGTTGTGTGTGAATGAGACAGTCCGGAGACACGGAGGTGACTGAATCGTGGCTCTGCACGTGGCCAAGAGTGTCACGCCTTCCCACAGTCCAGTGTCCCTTCCGACGGGAGAGCCCTGCAGGGGGAGAACGGGACTGGGCCCCGTCTCCGGGGTGGGCCCCCCCATACCTGGGCTCCTCCACCAATGCAGGGCGCCGGCACCCACCTCCCAAAGCCGTCCTGCGAGTAGGTGGCCGAGGAGATCTCCGTAAGCTTGAGCAACAAAAACGCTCCCCAAAGCCTGGAATTGTGGGAGCCTTTCTCCCTGAGCTGACAGGCACTTGTCTGAAATCTCAACGCTGACAGGCAGCCGATCAGAGGATGTTGAACCTTTTGACGCCAAAATAAATGTCAGATTTTAAATTCGGAAGAGACATGTAGGAGGGCAGATATGCCCTGACATTTTTGGAACTCGGAGCTAGCTCAGAGAGGAATGCTATTAAATATCATTTGAAACTTTTCTGTCAATTTATATGTGCTGACAGACATTTCCCAACTTTAAGTAGGCAAGCAGGTATGTAGAATGAAGAGTCACTACCCTCTTGATTGAAGGATCAAAAGAGAGACCCTTTATTTATCCTAAACTACTATGATTATGAGGTTTACATTCATTTTATTAAAACCTTTGTAATTTCAAAATAGAGCTACCCATGACGTTCATCAGCAAATTAATTTAATTGTAAGTATTGGGAAGTTCTGTTTACTTCTATTCTCCACGTTCAAGCCTTCCTCATCCTGTTAGGAGACCATTTTATCTAGGATCGGGGAGCCTGGGTGGCTCCGTCAGTTAAGCGTCTGACTTCAGGTCACGATCTCCCGACTCATGAGTTTGAGCCCCGCGTCGGGCTCTGTGCTGACAGCTCGGAGCCTGGAGCCTGCTTCAGATTCTGTGTTTCCCTGTCTCTCTGCCCCTTCCCCACTCACACTCTGTTTCTCTCTCTCTCTTTCCCTCAAAAATTAACAAACATAAAAGAATAATTAGAATGTAGAGGATTTATCCACAGTCTCTTTATACCAATAAGAATAAACGGAAGTATGCATGCAGTTTACACAGTGTTCGGTCCGTAATGTGTACATTGGATTCTTTGCTCTTTTTACTTAATGTGATTTGCACATCTTTCATTTTTATGCGTAGAAAGCCTTCTGATCTGTCTGCGGCGGCCTGGTATCCACAGTGTGGACATTCCTCGGTTTATTTAACCAGTGTCTGACTTGCATTGTGTTTAATCTTTTGGTATTTGGAACAGAACCTCCGTGATTCTCTTTAGTAGTGGGATTTCTGGGTCAATGGGTAAATGTAGGTAAAGGTTTGTAGATTTTGACAAAACACTGTTTTCATGTGCTGTATCATTTTGAACTTCAAACCAGAGGCCCACACTTTTCCATTCTCCTGCTTGTACTGGTTTGATAGTCTTTTAAAAAATTTATGCGTTTATGCGCTTCAGGTTTTATAACGTTATGGGAAATTCTGTAATGAACATTTTCATGCCCCTGATTAAAAAAAAAATTAATGTTTGTTTATTTTGAGAGAGAGAGACAGTGTGCGTGTGGGGAAGGGGCAGAGAGAGACGGAGACCCGGAATCTGAAGCAGGCTCCAGGCTCTGAGCTGTCAGCACAGAGCCAGACATGGGGCTCGAACCCACGAATGTGAGATCATGACCTGAGATGAAATCGGACACTTAACCGACTGAGCCACCCAGGCGTCCCCTGTTTTTTTTATTCTGTGGATGAATTCCTAGAATTGGCACTTCTTGATCAAAGGATGTAAACATTTTAAGGTCATGGGTGAATATTGCCGATGTCCTGCCAAGGTCTGTCATTGCGCGGTGCCATTAGTCATGTTGATTGGTTTCTCCTTGACTCTAACCGACTTGTTATCATTTAGAAAATGTGCAGCTGATTTCTGCAGGTGGAAAATCAACCCCATCATTTCCTACGTGTGTAAATCAGGGCGCAGAGCACTTGAGAGGTGCCAAGGGCACGGAGCTGGCTGGAAGGCAGACTTGTGGCCAAGAGCCATGCCCGGGCTCCCAGGAAGAGGAGCCGGGCACATTTTCCGCATGAGATCACCCCAGAGCACGGGTGATGACATGGTTTTGGGGGCAGTTGTCACAGACATGTATTGGGCCAAAGCGAGAGTTGTTATTTGGCTGTAGAACGGATCACGCCTGACGGCTGGGAGTCATTGAGCCTGAGCCGGCCGCTCAGCAGGTCCGTCCGCAGGGAGCAGGTGAGATGTGGAACATTCTCCCAGGTCGCTGCTGTTCCACGGGCGCAAAACCCCGCCAGATACTAAGGAAGCTTCTAAGATAATACATAGAAGAGGTAATTCTTTTAACACGGTTACTCCGGGAAGGAGTTTTGGAGCGTCAGATGGCATGGACCCGCCATGCTGGTGCCCTGGGAGTTCTTGGGACTCGGGAGAGAGAGCACATCTGGAGCAGGGACAGACTCGACGAGATAAAGAGATTGAACAAACGGAGATACCTGCTGGGGAGAGAGAAAAGCCCGGAAGGATGTTAGAAGTGTGTGGGGGGTGAGGGTGAGGAGTTTGCCGGTAAGGTCTGTCACCGGGGGGCCCCTGGCCATCTGCAGGTGGGGGACCTGCTGAGGTCGTGCTGCTGCAGACACACGGCCGGCGGGGCGCTCAGAGAGGCACCCCAGCACCTCCCTGCACCTTTGCATAGGGGGAGCAGCCCGGGTGCGGGCACCTCGTCTCACACGGCCCCTGCAGAACTTGGACCTGCATCCGTCTGGAACACCAGGAAATCTCCATGGCCGTTGACATGTCCGAGGCCGGTGATACCTTGTGAATGAGGACCACAGGGGTTGGACAGAGTCAGTTGTATTAGTTTCGGTGCCGTAATTCTATACTGATGATTCTCAAGCGGCCCGAGAGTTTCACGTTGTAGGAGAACATGGTCCCTTTAGACCCATTATCGCTTCAATAACTCGGTCCTTCTGAGGCTGCCCCTCGGTTCTCCACGGCTGACGGCTCTGCGCACAGGGGCACTGAGCACCCGCCCTGGGTGGGGAAACCCGGGTTCCAGCCCTGCGCTGGAGGTAAATACGATTTACAGACGCCTGTTATTATGGGAATTCCCAGCAGGAATCCTTCCTCGTGGAAGCCTGCGCCCAGCTTGTCGCTGGTGTTTCCCTGGGATTAATTTGAAGTTGGCGTCTCTGTTTCCCTTTCAGGAAAGGTTGCATCAGTTTATTTGATTATGTTCGAATCCCTCAGGGGTGGACTTGGAACAAAGCTTCATGTTCAGGAAGCGGGGAGCTGGTTCTGCCGTCAGTGCACCCGACCGGTCGTCTGGGCTTTGCTTCTCTTCTAGAATAGCCTTTAGCTACGGCTGGGCTCTTGCACCGTGGATCCACGGCAGCATGTCAGAGCTGATTTTGAGTAAGTCTTGGGCTCTGCTTTCATACCTAATAGAGCTCCTGGCTTCCTCCCGTGAAGGACAGAGTGTGGAGGTGGACGAGGCATAGGGGGCAGGAGGGGCGTGGTGGGGTTCCCAGCACCGCCATGATGGCTTGTCCCCGTCATGACTTTGGTGGCTCTCCATCTGTCCGTCTGGTGAGCTCATCTGCACTTGGGGTCTCCTCCACCTGGCCCAGGATGGGGGAGATTGGAGTGGCCTCGGGTGAATGTGAATTCTAGAATAGTGGGTGAGGGGTTGAGCCCAGGGTCCGGACATGCAAGTCATGTTGGGAGTAGTCTGTGACTGTGGAACGGAACCACAGTGGGCAGACCCTTCCCGACCTCCTCTCGGCCCCCTTCCCCTCCTCTCTGCCCCCTTCCCCTCCTCTCGGTCCTGTGTGAGCACTTTCCGAGGGCCAGCCTTCCTCCCAGGGAGGTGCAGAGACTCCAGTTAAGACTCCTTAGACAGATATCCTGCCTCCTAGGATATTAGCTTTTACATAAAGTCTTTGGCATTGGTCTTGCGGGAAGACAGAGGAGGTGAGTGCTGGGTTGATTCCTGCATTGTAGCCAGCTAAGTGGTCTCATCATTACCGTCAGCAAGCCAGATGCCTACTTTAACAACGGGAGGGTTCTCTGTGATGAAAATACTCTTCTCGGGTGCAAGAAGGTAAAAACGTCCATGGTGCACCTCCTCAGGGGGAAGCCTCTTCTGTTTTCTACTGAAGGGGCAGCGGGAGGAGCTGTCAACTCGCCCCTTTGAGGGCTGTGGACGGGCGGACGGGGGCCGGGTGGGGGTGGTGTGAGTGTTTGGCACCTGCTGCGGCCGGTGACTCAGGCGCAGGCAGGGGGCACGGGCTTTGGAAGTGTGGAGACCCAGGTTAGAATCCTGGAATTGCTCCTTGCTACCCTGGACTTGGGGCAAATCATTAATCTTCCTCAGCCTCGCTTCTTAATGTGTTAGGGAAGATAATTACGCTGACTTGCTGGCTCCGTAGGGTTGACTGATGAATTGCAAAATAGAAGGTGGGGCACAGATGCTAAAATGCACGGCAGCTAATCCTAAGAGTATCACGAGACGCTTTCCGGCATGATTTGATCGGAAAATAGGTGCTCCGGCCCTCCCCTGTTCTGTCTGTGCACGGGCAGCCTGCCCTCTGTTTGCGCGGCCCCCTGGCCGTTGGGTAAAGGGATTCTCTCCAGCTCAACAAAACGGGCATCGGCCCATTGAGGTGAGTGTTTTTTCTACCCAGTTCACGAGGCAGAGGAGGAGAGAACAGAGTAGAGGATCGCAGGAATTTTCTTCGAGTAGGATTTTTCAACTGCAAAGTGGTAATACTGACCCTCCTCGTGGAGCTTACTCTCTTGAGCGGAAGAAAGCAAATAAATCACGACGTGCACGTAGTGTGTGTCATGGGTGCCCGAGAGGGGAAGGGGACAGGGAGTGATGGAGGCCAGTGGTTATGGGGTGCAGATCGTTAGGGTGCAGGTGGTCGGGGATGCTTGGAGTTAGAGGTGTAAGCAGTTGTGGGTGCGCGTGGTCGGGGTGCAGGCATTTCGAGGTGCAGCGGTTAGGGATACTTGGGGTTTTGGGGGTGCTGCGATTTTATGTGGGTGATCAGAGAAGGCAAGTGGGGGACGGAGTGGGCTGTGGCCGCTGTGCTTTGGAAAACAAAGATTAGTGACATTTTTGTCCCAGGGGTCGAACTGCTGGCGTGACATGTGATTCTTCAGGCTTGTCTCTCTTGTATTCTGAAAACGGGGCCCTTTATGGGGCGCCCGGGTGGCTCAGTTGGTTAAGTGTCAGACTCTTGATTTTGGCTCAGGTCGTGATCTCAGAGTTTGTGGGTTTGAGCCCCGCGTCTGGCTCTGTGCTGACAGTGTGGAGCCTGCTTGGGAGTCTCTGTCTCTGTCTCTCCCTTCCCCTGGTGGTCTCTTGCTTTCTCTCTCTCTCTCTCTCTCTCAAAGTAAATAAACTTACAAAAAAACAAAAAAAGGGGGCGCTTTGTCAGTTCTCAGACCGTCGTTACGCTGAGAAGCCCCATGGCCCAGACGCCGTGGGTTCTGCCCAAGTCCGTGCACAGCGGGTTACAGTTCACGAGCGGTGAGAAGTGAGATCCCACGATACCCAGAGGCGGAGACCCGTTTGGAGACGGTGCAGGAAAGCTCAGTCACGTGTGCGGTGTCTTCTGGGTCAGGGGGGCCAGTCCTGTTCTCCAGGGGGACCCGCCTATCCCTCCCGCGCCTACTGTCAGCAGATGTCACCTGCTACCGCTTCCAGATCTAGAGACAAGGAGACTGAATCTGTGTGGGTCTGAACACACATTCCCAGGGGTCGGGAGCCTGGCGGCATTTGTCTGCGGGGGAGGAGGGGGGGCGGGCTCTGTGCCCTCCTGGCCGTGCCCCCAAGAGCAGAAGCCTTTGGGGGCCCCCTGTTCATGTTCCCCGGAGAAGTAATTATCCTCAGAGCTTCGGGTGTGTGGAGGGCGCCCTCGGGCCTGAGTCCTCTCTCTAGAACACACCCTGGGGGGTCTGTGGGTCTCAGGGGGCGGAGTGCCCAGGTGCAGGAAGGGCACACTGTCCTTTACCGGCCGCACGCCTCGGTCCTGATTACCCGCCCGGTCACGTGGTGCGGAGCCCGTGCACGTGTTAAGTGACACTTTTGAGACGAGGCCGCTCCAGTCCTCCCGTGCTCCCGGCAGGGGTTTCTAGCAGGACTTCCCAGAGTCCTTGAGAACCTGGTTCCGGGATCCTGGGCCGGCCCTGTGTGCAGAGGCCGAGGTGCCAACCTCTACAAGGAGGGTCCGCAGACTTTTCTGGAAAGAGCCAGGTAGTGGGCATTGGAGTTTTGCTGCCTTCCATTTCTTTGTCTGCTTGTGATTTGACTGTTTTATAATCTTTAAGAATGTGAAAAAGTATTCCGAGTTTGAAGGCCGTCCAAGGAAAAGGCCTGGCCTTGGCCGCACACAGACCTGCCTGCGAGGCGCCAGGGAGCCCCGCCTGGCCCCGCGCCTTCCAGCTGCCTCTTTTCCAGCGTCCGCCCGGAATGTGACCCCTTGTCATCGGCCCTGTTTGTCATGGTGTCCTCCTTCTAGGACAGGCCCCGACTCCGACCTGCATTGATGCGGTCACTCCCCGGCAGGCGGCAGGCCCCCCTTCGCCCGCCCGCACAAGGAGCCCCCTGCACCCCTGCGCAGGATCTCCGCACCCCTCCCCTCCCCGCCGAATGTCCCCCGCGTGGTACTGGCTGACATGCCGTGTCATGCTGTGACATGCTGACCTTGCGGGCGCATCTGCTGCTCCCTGCAGAGTGCCAGCTCCTGGAGGGCAGGGCTGCCTGGTCTGCCCGTCTGCTCAGCGCTGACATTCCCGGTGCCTGGAACAGCGTTTGGACCAGGCGCTGCGGGGTCCCCTCCAGGTGCTGACCTGGGGCTGGTCTCCGCCCTCGGTTGCAGCAGATGTAAGCTGAGTGACCCTGGCAGCTCGAGTTTTGTCCCCCCCCCACCCCCGCCATGACATCGATCCATATTTGAAAATTGCCAGCAGGTGCGTAGCGTTAGAAAACAAAGACAGCCAAGTAAACGTGAAGAGCGGTGATTCCTGGGCCGGGCAGCTCGGCGTCCAGCGAGCCCCGAGAGGCCCCCCCGGCCCCACGCGGGGGAAGGAGCTCGTAGGAAGGACGGTGGGCAAGGAGCTGCCGGCAGAAGGGAAGAAAGGCTTGTGTCAGGCCAGGTCGTGTTCTTTCCAGGGGAAAGAACAGCAGGGTTTGAACCTGCAGATGGCCTCCCCGGGCTGATAAGGACATTTCGGAAGGACTTTTAAAAGCTCACATTCTTGGGAGAGGCCGAAACTGCAATCAGATCTTGGTTTGCTGAGCTGGGCAGGAATGACCCCGGTGGTTATGTGTGTGTACATTTCCCAGTTGTGCCTTGGTCCTGGGCTGCATGTGTGTCTGCCAGGACCTGAGTGGGGCCAGTGATGCCTCTGGGTGATTTGAGACCCACTGAGGGGCCCCGGGTGTCTTCCTGTCAGTTCTGTGTGCGTCTCAGGAACCCGCCCGCGCCTCCTGCCTCCCTCTCCCACAGCCCCTCAGCTCCGCTCACCCCCAGAATGCTCCCACCTGCCTCCTCCTGTGTTTTCGGGGACCCTCTGCCCTCTCACCTTCTCCGTCCAGCTCCTGGACAGAAAGCAAAGACAAACCCAAATATTCCTGAACTCAGAATATTCATGCAGTAAGAAATGTGCTCCAGGGGGCGCCTGGGTGGCTCAGTCGGTTGAGCATCTGACTTTGGCTCAGGTCCATGATCTCACAGTCTGTGGGTTTGAGCCCTGCATTGGGCTCTGTGCCAACAGCTCAGAGCCTGGAACCTGCTTCCAATTCTGTGTCTCCCTCTTTCTCTGCCCCAGTTCACACTCTGTCTCTCAAAAATAAATAAAACGTTAAAAAATTTTTTAGAAAGAAATGAAAAAAAGAAATGTGTTCCATGTGATTGGAAGCCACAGATTTTACTTAATTTTCTGGTGGAAGTAGATGAAATAAGTTAAAACCACAGCCTAAGATTGATAAGAAGGTGATTCCACTCGACCTCTCTAAAGTTTCTGAACAGATTCCTAGTTGTTGTATACCTTGTATTTGACCTTCTTCCTTTCGAGATGAGATCTTCTTCCAAGGCAGGTGCATTAGCCAGAGACAGGTTTCGGTTATCAGTGAGTGCCCGGTTCGTGGCGTCTGATGCTTGTGATCCCGAGTCTAGAACCCGGCGGCCCTGGCCGACCAAGCCCTTGCAGTGCACGGATTGGGGAGTGTGAATCTGGACCTCCGGAGGGAGAGCTCGTTCCTGGAACAGGACTGCGGACGTGAACGTGCTCCAGTGGGCAGAACGGGGCTCCTCGGTGCGGGAGCGTCCCATGCCCTGACAGGAGGGCCGTGCAGCAGGGTTTTCTCGGGGAAGCATGTTTGGTCTTCACTGCTCTCACTCAAGACCCGTTTCTCCCCTCCAGGAAGACCTTCTGTTGCTATGGCAGCAGCCGGAGCAGGAGGCCTGTCCTGGGGCAGAGTTACACCTGTAGGGGTGGGTCAGAGGGGCAGGGGGTCCTGGAGGCCAGCTGTGTCAGCCATGGGGCAGGCAAGGCCACCGGTCCATGGAGGAGGATCCGTGCGCCTCGAGGGTCTGCGTGGTCGGGGAGTGGCAGAGACAAGATGATGACGTCCCCTGCCTGAATCTTCCCCGAGGCAGGTTTCCAGCCGCACTGCAGGCTCTGTCTCATGCTCTGAACCTGTGAGACCCAGGACCCCAGACCCAGACCCCAGACCCAGGAATCCCCCAGGCTTGTTGGCAGTGGGGACCCGCTTGGTGCCTGTGCTGCCGCCCTCGCCAGCTGGCCGGAGCTGTGCTCCCAGAGCGCCCCGCCTCCTGCCCGGACCGACCCGCCTGCCACGGCGGAAACCAGCCTCCTGCCCGGACCCCACCACCAGCCCGGACCAACCCATGCGCCTCGGCGGAAACCAGCCCCCCGCGGCCCACACGTGTCCTGTGGTTCGGAGCGGGGAGCCGGGGTGGCGCGTGGATGTCAGTTCATCAGTTCATCCAGCCGCTCATTTTCCTGTATCTTTTTCTGAAAAAAAAAAAAAAAAGAGAGATCATGATGACGTCACTGGCAGCAGCAGTAATACATTAAGGGTAGTTCATTATCAGGTGGAAGGCGGTGGCGTTGGGGCGGGTGTGGCCTCTTAGCAAATCCCTAAACGGAACAGCATACGGAAATCATCTCTAAGAGGACAAACAATCCAAAGACCCCCTTCAGCCCTGGAACGGAATGACTGACTTCTAGAGCGTCACTTGCTGGTCACCAGAGTGTCATGTTTTTGTGGGTGAACTGCAGTAGAAACAGTAGGTCCTTTGTGTCTCCTCTGCCACTTCATTCCTGGACGGAGGTCGGAGAGCCAGGCGTGCCCGGGGCCGTCTGCGGGTCGCCCGCTGTGACGGGGAAGCCGCCACGGCCTTGTGAGGTCACTGTGGGGTGCTCGCTCCGCCTCAGGAGGGAGGGAGGGAGCTCTCTGCCGTGAGTGCGGATCGTGGCCCCGGCCTCGTGGCCCCCCGAGAGGCAGCTTCGGGGAGCAGGTCCGCAGATCAGCCCCGCCCCGGGCGGACGGGTCTCAAGGTCACACGTAGTCTGACGCCTGACATTCCTCCGGGGGCGTTGTCAGCGGGATTTCTGTCTCGTCGGCGTGGGTTCCCTGGGGGCCCCACTCCAGGAAGCGTTTCCCCGGTGGCCTCTGCATCCTCTGCCGTTTCCTGACAGCAGGGCCTATGCACAGACTCTGGGGGACCCCAAGGGGCAGGGTGGCCTGCGGTGTGGGGGACCAGGCTCCCGTCACCTGGGCTTCTTCGGAGTCCGGTCGGCCTCGGCATGCTGTGCACTCAGGAAGCTCCCAGCGGTGGGGCCCTTCTCCCTCACCCCTGCAGGTGCATGTTCTCGGAGGGAGCAAAGCACTCCACGTGGCTAGGACTTTGCTCCAGGGGACCCGTTAGGAACCGGCCCTCTGCGTGATGGCAACTCGGACAGGCCGGGGCCCGCTCTCCGTCCTTGGTGGTGTGTGCGCCCCTCGGGCCCCTGCAGCCCCGCGGACCCCAGCTGGTGTGTGGTGGCACGTGAGTGAGGTGTGGTCCTGCTGATGCACTTCTCGGAGTCACTGCGTTCCTCAGCGTGTTAGAAAGCACGCGGAGCTTAATGGTTACAAACAACAAGCCCGTCCAACTGGGCTTGGGACAGTATTTCTCAGATATTTAGTGTCACGCTTGATACGTCTATTTGGGGAAAGCAGTGGCTTGAAATGTTTTCTTTCCAGCAGAATCTGCATTCCTGTATCTTACTTGGGCTTAAGTGGAAAAGCGAACTTGTTCTGTTCATAAGCTTTTTATTTTAGCGCGGTTTAGATTTGGACGTGCGGATTTAGATTAGATTTAGGTGAGCAGATTGGGATTTTGGTTTAGAAAAGTGACCCAGAGAGAGGAAGTCCCGGAGCCCGCCTGTGCCCATGCCCAGCTGCCCTCGGGGCTGGCATCGGTGGGAGTGCGCTGCGCTGCCAGGGCTCAGGGACAAGTCCTGATCCATTCGTAATGGACGTCCACACCGCCTTCACATTTCCTTGTGTTTCTTCCAAATGTTTACGTATTTCTGAGAGAGAGGGGGGAAAAGTGGGAAGAGGGGCAGAGAGCCAGGAAGAGAGAGAATCCCAGGCAGACTCCGTGCTACCAGCACAGAGCCCGACGCAGGGCTCGAACTCACGAACCGCGAGATCGTGACCAGAGCTGAGATCAAGAATCAGACTCAACCGACTGAGCGACCCAGGCGCCCCCACATTTCCATGGTTTTTACCTGATGCCGTATTTCCGTCCCCGGCCGCGTCCCGTCCCAGACACCCGGAGCGTTCCGTGCTCAGGCCTCCTTAGGCATCTCTTGGCTGCGACACTTTCTCAGACTCACCTTGGTTTTGGTGACCTTGACAGTTGGGGGAAGACCAGTCGGTATTTCGTAGATGCCTCCCGACTGGGCCTTGTCTGCCGTTCTCCCGGTGGTGGGGAGGCTGGGGTGTGGGTTGTGGGGAGAAAACCACAGACACAAGGGGTGTTCCTGCCCCGTCACATCAGGGTGTGATTGCCGTGACTCCCGCGGTCGACGCGGGCCTTGATCACCTGGCCCAGGCACGTGCTGGGGTTCTGCAGGTGCACTCTTTCCTCGGCATCCACACTGTCGCCTTGGACCCCGCTGCCCCGTGCAGCCACACGTCACGTCGGAACCGTGCCCCAACTCCTGGGCCAGTGTGTCTGGTCTCCCCCATTCACTTCCTGATTCCACTGCTTACATAGATCCATGTGAGCTCATGGACACATTCTATGTGTTTGGTTGTAGTGTCGCTCAGCTTCGGCCATCGGGGCCCGCTGCTTTGGCTCCCGTGTTGCCCTGACACCCCCCACCCCCGCCCCCAGCTGCATGGCTGTTTATCATGAGCGCTGCCTTGTGGCACCTCAGGCTGTTCCAGGATCCTCTGGAACGTTCCCTGCGCAGGCCCCAAACGCCGCCGTCGGGCCCTCCTTCCTGTGGTTGCAGCGTGGCCTCAGCAGATCTGGGCACTCGTGCTCGATGGGGAGCCGAGCACACCTGGCCTGTGTGCACGTCGTCCACGCGGACGCACGTGACTGTAAGCCGCGCCGTGTGTGCTGCTGCGCCTGTACTGGGCTGATGGTGAGTTCACGCCGCTGTCTCCAGCTCTAACCAGGACCTTGTGGTCCCTCCAGCCACCTCCCCTGGCTTGTCGGGGACCTTCTGCTGTGACTGCATGACCCCAGACTCCCACCTCTGCTCTCTGCTCACCTGTTTATTCCAGTGCACGGACGGGCCCCAGGTTCCGAATTGTTGGCCACGCTCCTGCGGAGACCACTGCGTCTGCTGAGGTCTGGGGCGCACGGACCGCGGGTTCTTCTGGTCTCCGGACCCACGCAGGTCAGGACCCCAGAGCCCTGCCGTGACTTGTAGCGCAGTTAGAGGCTCATTTCTCAGCCGGCATTCCACGCCAGGACGCCCGGTTCCTAACGCGCTGTTGGAAAACTGAGCTCACACCCCGGTTCATGCTCCGTGCTGTGAAGTCGTGTTTTACGGGTTGTGATAAGTGCATCTGTCGTGACAGTGTTCTACGGAACGCTTTCCATGCCCTAAACACCCCCTGCGCCTTGCGGATTCAGCCCTCTTCCCCCTTCCCTCCCAACCCCCCGTAACTGCTGATCTGTCTACTGATTCTACGGTTTGCCAATTCCAGAATGTCATATAATTAGAAGCGTACAGTATGCAGCCTTAAAAAAAAGCAACTTTGTTTCTTAGAGTTTCCGTTCATAGCAAAATGGAGGCCCAAGGGCAGAGTTCCCACAGGGGCCCTGCCCCCAGGCAGCCGGGGCCTCCTTCACCTGCTCCAGGGGGGTGTCTGTTACATGGACGGGCCTGCAGTCACACATCATAATCACCCAGAGTTCATGGCTTACTGCGCCAGCCCAGCGGCCAGAACAGAGCACCCGGACTGGGCGGCTTGAACAACAGGACTTTATTTCTCACGGGTCCGGAGGTGGGAAGCTGAGGTCACATGCCAGCATGCCCAGGCCTGGTGAGAGTCCTCCTTCCGGCCCACAGACGGCCGCCTTCTCCCTGGGTCCTCGTAGGTGGAGGAGGGGCAGGGGAGGGGACGGAGGGGCCCACACTGTCCTCTCTTAAGAGGCCACCGTCCTACTGGATGGAAGCCCCACTCTTTTTTTTTTTTTTTAAAGATTTTAAGTTTCTTTATTTATTTTGAGAGAGAGTGTGAGCAGGGGGAGGGAAGAGAGAGAGGGAGAGAGAGAATCCCAAGCAGGTTCCAGACTGTCAGCACAGATCCCTATGTGGGGCTCGATCTCACAAAACCGTGAGATCACGACCTGAGACGAAACTAAGAGTCAGATGCTGAGCCGACTGAGCCCCCCAGAAAGCCCGCTCTTCATGACCTCATGTAACCTCCATCACCTCCTAAAGGCAGGTGGTCGCTTGGAGGTTCAGGGCTCCTCCCTGCGATTGCGGGTGCGGGAACACCGTTCAGAGCATTTACCTTAGGACTCCCTCTTGCCGTTACCCGTTCTGTGGGTTTTGACAAATGTAGAATGAGGCGTGTTTGCTGCTGCACTATCGTTCTGAATAAGCGAAACTATTCTAAAAACGTCCCTGTGGCTTTTCCTGTTCAGCCTGTTTATCCCCTCCCCCCTGCTGGCAATCACCGATCTTTCTACCGTCTCCAGAATGTCATGTGGTTTGAATCACACAGTATGTAGCCTTTTCAGATTGGCTTCTTCCCCTTAGGAATATGCATTTACGGTTCCTCCCTGTCTTTTTGTGGCTTAATAGCTCCCTTCTTTTTAGCCCTGAGTAGTAAGTAGTTTGTTGTCTGGATGTACCTATTTCAATAAGCCGGTGTATTTCGTTCACCCACTTAAGGACACCTTGGTTGCTTCTAAGTTTTGGCATTTGCGAACAGAGCTTCTAAGGCACAGCCACGTGCAGGTTTCCCTGTGAAGGCAAGTTTTGAAATTAGTCGGGTGAATCTCCGGCAGCGCCGGCGCTGGAAATGGTGAACTTTTACCATTGGGTTGCTGTCACCGTCTCCTGTGGAGGAGGTCCTGGCCGGGCCTTTTCTTAAAGGATCGCGATACTGTGCACTTGGATGAGTCCGCGTCTCTACGGTCAACTTTCTATGTGACCGCCGTTCTCGTGTTTCTGCTGCCAACGACGCCCCACAGGCTCAGGCCGAGGCTGAGGCTGAGGCTTTCCACCACCGCTGCCCAAGTGGGAGCCCCCAGGAAGCTCAGAGGCAGGACTGAAATTCCTTTCTCTTGTATCGTGCCGGCCCCAGGAGGCCCCATTCTCCTGTGATCCAGAAGGAGACACGAAGGGGGTGTCTAAGACATATATGGCTGTGCCTTAGCACCTTGCAGACCGCGAGTCAGTGGCTGTGTGTGCGCAACATGGACAGCGGGGCACGCCATCGCTGCCTTGGTTTCGTCGTTTGTAAAGTTGGAATAAGGGCAGACCATTAAAGTGCGGAGAAATGAAATGCTGCAGTGAGGTGATGACTGAAATGCCTGACGCTCCTTAAACAAACAGGATGGGTCTCTACGTACATACGCGTCTACACACATACGTGTACGCGCCCATAGGAGTCTGTGCCTCTGACCAGCGCTGTTGAGAAAGATGGAAAATAACCCTCAGCCTTGAATAATATATTATCAAGTCGGAGAGAGAAGCTAACACATACGGCAGGCTGGGAAAGCCACACTCCCCCAGAGAGAGGCCTGAAAAAGAATAAATGAAAATCAATACACAGAACCTCCCCCAGGGCCTGGCAGACGCGGTGCCCGGTCCTGGTGTTTGGAGGGGCGAAGTATCTGTCAGGCTCACGCCCACATGGGCTTTGGAGCCAGTGACCTGGGTGGGGGGTGCCGGGGGCAGAATGGCGCAGACCATTGGCTCTCAGCCTTCACTGTGGGGGAGAGTCCTCCAAGAGGCTCATGGAGACACACGACGCTGTCTGTCCCTGACCCCCACCCTCCCATGGAGTTCCTGAGGTCATAGGTCCGGGTTACTAGCAGCAGTGCAGATGCTGGTGTTCTGGGGAGCACGTGTTCACAGCCAGCGACCATGTGCAGCAGGGACTCAGAGAAAGGGCAGTGGCCCAGGGGTTCGGAGGACAAGGGGGACCTCAAGATGCCGGTGGCTGATGGAGGGCATGGAGGGCTGGAGGGTGCAGACCACTGGTCAAGAAGGGGTGCTGGGTGGCCGGAAGGGAGAGGTGGCAGCTTAGGCCAGCGGGAGCTTGTCGGAGGTCTTTGGCAGAGGGGAGGGTGGGTAATGACTGGCCGGCAGTTGACTACCCGTCTACCCTGCTCTCGTGGGAGGGGTGAAGGCCGGGAGTGTGGGGACCCACAGAAGTGCAGCCCTGAGCGCGGACGTCTGTGGTCGGCCACCAGGGCTTGCCTGTGTCCTTGTGTGCCTTCCTTCTCTTCCAGCCCGTTCTCCTCCTGCGTCCACACCTCCTTCGCCACAGGGCCGGCTCTGCATGACCCCCGAGGCACTTAACAAGTGACTTGCCTCATAAGCATTCCGGATTCCTTACATTGAGTAATGCTGGTAACTGACGAGATGGTCTTAAAATAGTTGGCTTCCTAGGGCTTGACCTTCACGTTAGGAAAACAAAGGCTGTTCTTCTCTCTTATTGTGCATTGTGATTCTCTTAGCGAATTTCTATTCAAGTCTGCAGCTGTTCAGTGTTTGTAAGATCATATTCAGCCCATCCTGCACGTCGGGAAGGCCCGTGTTGGGCATAAACAATATCTTTTGTTGTTGTCATCGTCATTGTTATAAAATATGTCCTGTTTTCCTCATCTGAATCCTGATTTGGGCACCTCAGAGAGTATCTAATCTAGAGGGGAAAGAATACTGACTGACCGGGGGCTGGGAAAACGGAATCTGACCCGCTTCGAGAATAGCGCCCAGGGAGGGACGCGAGGGGCCACGGCTGACATGCGCAGGGCAGTGGGAGGCCACGGCGCTACAAGCCACGTGGAGATCATGATCCCGGAGGAGAGGAGGGGAGAGGTGGAGGCTGCAGTGGGTGCTAAGGATCACGTCTTCGGAGAGGCCTTCAACAGGAAGCGCGGCCCAGCCCAGAAGCCGGGAAGAGTGGGGAGAGGCTGGGAGTGGCCGGGCCAGCAGGGGCCGTGGTGCAGGGTGCGGGTGGCATGCGTGTATGGGGCGGCCGGTGTTCACGGGGCACGCGGTCTGCCCAGGGCTTGGGGTGGGGACTGCAAGGACTCTGTGATGAAGGGTCAGACGTCAGCCGTTCTGCGGGCATTCTGGGTGCCGTCTGATTGGGGTCCACACGGACAGAGGACAGGAAAGCAGGGGGTTCGGCTTTGGTTTGCTCCTCGTGAAGATTACCACCATCGCCAGCACTTCCGGAAAGACCGAGTTGATCACAGAGTTTCTCTGCTCAGCACCTTGTCTGTCCCTTTAATCCCTACGGGTTAATACCCAGGGCCTTCAACCTGACAGAGGATGGTGACTTCTATTTCCCAGGCAGGTACAATGTCCCAGGAGTCCTAAATATATTTCTTCTCACCCCTCACAGCAGGTGTACGTGGGAGGCTGTGGTGTGCAGTTCGAAGGAGTGAAACTACAGTTTCCTAGAAGTTATGTAGTCTCTCCAAAGTCAGTGACCCAAGTCACTGCACCCAGGTCTTCTCCCTTCCAACAGGGGACCTCTTTACCCTCAGACTGCGGCCACAGAGCCCTCCAGACCTGAGCCTGGGCCTTTCAGCAGAGCCCACGGCCACCTTCCTCCAGCTCCCTGGGAGGGACACGTCAGTCCGCAGGCTCCGCCCACATCGGTGCTGCTTCTGGGACAGACCTGTGATCCCTTTTAGGGCTAGCGGGCATTCACAGTCAAAATATAATCCTCACTCTGTACAGTGAGCTTGAAGCAATGTTACTTGAAAGAATCATTGAGGGGAAAAAAACAAAAGAAGGTGTAGAGGAATATAAAGAAAAACAAAATCTTGGCTCATGCATGAGCCCAGGATTCAGAAAATGCTTGTGGACATTTAAAATAATAATAATGAGGAGGTTTCGTTGGGGAGGGGGGTTCGGAGCTGATGGCCAGGAAGGAACTCTTGAAGATGTGTTTGGTGCAAGAAAGGTGATTTTGTTACAGCCCAGGATCAGGGCCCCTGGGCAGAAAGAGCTGCGCTGGGGTCGTGAGGAGTGGCCGGATGTATACTGTGGAGTTGGGGGGCCAAGTCAGGAGGGCATTTCTTAAAGGGATTTCCATCTGCTAAAGGAGACACACAGGGTCCTGGAGGCCCAGCTGTGGTCAACCTAAGGTGAGTTTTCCCTCTAGCAAAGCATTAGCATGGAGACAGTAAAGTGTTCCTGACTTCAGGCTGTTGGTAAGATGGCCCTTTTTCTGTAATTGCACTAAAATATTTGTGAGCCGATGAGACTCTATCAGTTTAACCATTTGTTTTCTGTCCTTTCCTTTGTTCTGGGGCAGCCAGGAGCACCAGAGGAACGTCGCACATGTCTCACGGGGTGGGGGGTCTGTGTACCCCCAGGCAGCTGGCTGACCCCAAGTCACCTAAGTGTGGCCCATTGGCTGTAGGTCAGATTGTGAGGCCTGTTTAGATTATTTGGAAGACTCCAGCCACATCCGAAGGAGTTCTTTTCAAGCAATAGAAGATGCACTTACTTTAGACTCCGTTGCTCCCAGGGATTAGCTTTCCGGGGAAGGGGTCCCGGGCGCTCTCGCGTTCCTGTCCTGACCGCTCGGCTCCCCTCTACCGCTCTGTGCCGATTCCTGCCGGCCTCCGGCAACTGCCCTCCTTTGCGTGGGCTCTTGAAGGTCAGGGTCTCCCCTGCGTATCTGTTATTTTTACATCACTTATGTTCCTTTGGTCTTTGTGTCTAACCTCTGAGTTCTCGGTTCTGCAGTGAACTTCTCCCTCACTCCATGACTGATGAAACTAGAGAAAGCGATATAAGGTCATTGTCGGAGGTGGCCGTGACAACCCCTTGCCCCAGGAGCAACTGGCACAAGGACAGGGCCTGTCTGACGCCCCGTCGCGAGCTGAGTGGTATCCTCAGGGTCTGCCTTGCACGTTGATGGAAGGATGGCTGAAGGAGACGTTGCAGGGGGAGATGAGAGGGGTCCTTACTGACCATCTCCTACATGCACCAGGTCCTGTACATGGAGTCTCTCGACCTCACAGCCCCCCGGGAGAGGGGGCTTCTCAGGCCCATCACACACAGAGGCACACGGCGGCTGACGGTGGCCCGCAACCGCATCCTACCCTTCCTGGGCGCCCAGTCCGCATTCAGAGCATGGAGTTGCCTTTTGCTTCCGCTGGGGTCCTGCCCCGCTCTGTCTGCCTGGTGACACGGGTCAGGATCTTCCCTCCCGATCTGATGGCCACTCCCCGTCCCCAGTGTGAAGTGTAGCCTCCCTTCCGTACTCCCGCTTCATCTTCCTCATGAAGCTCTTCTAGTCTGATGATATGTCTTCTACCCAGACTTAGCCTCATCTTTACCAAGCACCTTGAGCACCGATTTCGCACATACACCATCTATTGCCTTCGGTCATCAGTTAGCTTTCTCTTTGGCAAAGGACGTTCCGGAATCGAATCTGAAGACTCCCCAAGACGGAGTTGTGTCTCCTACATCTCTGAGTCTTTCCAAGATGCTAGAATCATTTTGTGTACATTCCCTTCATAGGGTGGTGTTTTGACTGACTGTGTCGTTCCCTCGTGTCAGGTCTCTGTCATCATGTATCCATCCCTCTGCTCTAAGTGGAGGCTGGACAAGACAGATCCTCCCTTTATGGCCTCGCCGACCTGCAGGGGAGGCGGGTGTCTTGCTGGCTACATCATTTAGTCCCTCAGTTCAAAGAGAGGTTGGACAGAGCAGGATGCCAGGTTGTCTGCATCAGGTTGGAGCCCAGAGCTGGACGGTGAGCGCTGTCCCTCAGAGTCCAGATGGCTGGGGGCTGTGCCTGAATCTTCCTCGGTTCTGGGTTTGGGGAGCACGGGGCACGCTTCCCTACTGCTGGTGCCCGATGGCGTGGGGCTGAGATCGGGTGCTGGGGGAACCGTGTGATGAATACAGAGAGAAAAACACGAGATCAGGAAGCAGACTGTGGGTTAGGAGGTGACCAGAGGGGGTCCCCGGGGGATGGGGACCCGGAGGTGGCTTTCACATGTGTGCATGGAGCATCTGGTTCACACCAGGCACCGTTGGGCACACTTGACCCGTCTCAGTGGACAAGTCTGCCAAAGGCCCTTGCCTCCCAGAAGCTTACGTTTTAGAAAATCTGCCAGAGCTTGAGGAGGCAGTGGTGTTGGGGTGTTCTGGGTGGTGGGGTCAAGTCACGTGGGTGGTGTGGCTGGAAGGCGGCGTGGAAAGGTGGATTCTATTTCGAGAGCGCTGAAGACTGAGAGGGAGGGGCTGCGCTCACTGCTTTCCTTTTTTAATTTAGTTTTTATTTTTTTTAATGTTTATTTTTGAGAGAGAGAGAGAGTAGAGAAGGGGCAGAGAGAGAGAGGGAGACAGAACCTGAAGCAGCTCCAGGCTCTGAGCTGTCAGCACAGAGCCCGACACGGGGCTCGAACTCACACACCGTGAGATCCTGACCTGAGTCAAAGTCGGGAGCTTGACCGACCCCGCCTCCCAGGCGCCCCCACTGCTTTCCCTGGGAAGTTCTGCAACAGAAAGCCCAGAACAGGCACATCCGATCAGACTATTGTAACAGAAGCTTCTCCAGGCTTGCTGACACGAGGGACTCCGTTGGGGGGTGTCTTACTCAGTGCCCTTCAGAAGGATGGAGAGCAGGTGATGGGGGGGTCGTTTGCCATTTTGAAGGTAGACAGGATCGTGACCCTCAGCGTGGGCGGGGGTCACCCCCAGACCTGCCTCAAGGTCCCCTGGCTGAAAGTCCTAGGACCCCGGTGAGTGGTCTGAAGCCCGGGGCCGGCCCACAGCCCCTAGGCCACTTCCCGGGGCCCCGGAGAGCGACTCCTGCCTCGGCCCCGCTGGGGGCCCTGGGGGCTGACGCGCTGCGCTTCTCTCGTTTCAGACTGCTCGGCCATGACCACAGCACGCTTCCGGCCGACATGGGACCTGGCCCTGGATCCGCTGGTGTCGTGCAAGCTGTGCCTCGGGGAGTACCCGGTGGAGCAGATGACCACCATCGCCCAGTGCCAGTGCGTCTTCTGCACTCTGGTCGGTCCCTCCGCGGGGAGCAGCTGTTTGGGGAATTTCGGGAGGAGACGTCCGCTTCGGGGTTTGGCGGCACCAGGCAAACCTGTGACCCCTGGTTTTGCCAGTGACCGAGTCTTTCACGCGGTGGCCGAAGGAATCCTTCTTTAAATCAGGTCACAGGTGCTCGGGATCCAAAAGTTCCCAGTTAAACTAAATTCTAGAAGCGAGTAATGCAGCGTAGGTCCCCTGCTCAGGGCACATGTGCACCTTTCCAGAAGGGAAAAGCTTTACCGTACCTTGTGTCATTATTTTTAGGTTTTGTTTTAAGTTAATTTATTTATTTTGAGAGAGAAAGAGAGCCAGCGAGCAGGAGTGGAGGAGGGGCAGAGAGAGAGGGAGAGGGAGGATTCCACGCTGGGTCCTCACTGCCAGCACAGAGCCCGACACGGGGCTCAAACTCACCACCTGCGAGATCGTGGCCTGAGCGGAAATCAAGAGTCAGGCGCTCATCTGACGGAGCCCCCCAGGCTCTGTACCTCGGTTTAAGTTGAATTGAACACTTACGTGCTGGAGGTTGTAGGAGTGCTGACCTAGTGAGAGTGCACAGTTGGAACATTCCGCTCTTCGTGTCGGCTCACACCGGTGTAAAGAGATGTTGAAGTCACATTTTACTGTTATCCAGCATCATTTGGGTGTAAACGACCTGCTGGGGATTATAGGGACCCCTCTTTCCATCAGGCCTGCCTCAGACCCAGCGTCTTACCCTTCAGAGAGGACAAATGGGGATGGAGGGTTTATTTTTAGATCATCTTAATTGTATTCTACTTGATTGTTCTTCCCATTCAAGGAATAAAAAAAAAAAAATCCAGAAAAGAAAAAAAGAACTTCCAACCGTAAAAAAAACCAAAAATGTTGCTTCCGAATTTAACGGGGCCATCGGGGGTCCTGCCTCTGTACTTTGCAGGTGTCTCGGTTGAAGTCGGGCCCCAGCCGGACCCCCCCTAGCCTCCTGCAGGGGCGGGTCCTCCCTGCCTGGCGGCCTCACAGGCCCGTTTCGCTCGTGTCTCGTGACGTCCCCGGGACCCGGGCACGTTCAAGGTTACGTCTCCGTTGCACAGATGGGGAGACAGAGCTCTGCAAACATTTATGTCTCTGTCTTCTGACTTCCATCCTAGCCGCTGGCCTTCCGCGGGGCAGAAACACCGGGTTAACTCAGGACTCGTGACCGGCAATCACTGAAGGTTCACTGGTTCACACTGCAGTGAGGCTGCTTGCAGTGTAGACATGCAAGAAGGGCGTGTCATTGAAGCCTCGGGAAGGCCGCTTCAACCCGGAGGACAGGAAATTGCTTTTGAGATTTTCCCGAGATGGGGAAGGGTGGGAGGGAGGGGGCCATGGGAGGGGCGGAGAGATGGTCCTGCAGCCCCTCCCCACCGTGTGTCCGGCTGATTTTCACGTCTGGAGGAAGTGCTGAGATGAGGGGCGAGTCTGGGTGGATTAGAGAATCCACTTTGCACAGCTCGCCTCCCTCTTGGCGGAAGGGAAGTCTCCCTCGGTCTCCAGCGGTGGAGTCCAGTCCCCTCTGCCCTGCGCCCTGGGCGGCTTCGCTGTGTCTCAGCCACCTGCCCCTCCCCCAGCCTTCCACCTGCTCTCAGTGCTGCTCTTCTGGATTCCTGCTTCTAGAGCATGGTAGTCAAAACCAGGAAGCGACTAATCCACATCAAGTGCTTCGTGTAAGCCGGGGGACATTGCGAGGGGGAAATGGCATTGTTCCCTCAATGACGGGGTCCCTGCAGCTCTGAGAGATGGCATGACAGGAGAGATGTTTTTGTCACAACCAGGCATTAAATTTTAAAACGTTGAGAACAGTTCTGCCCAATTCTGCACGTGAAGAGGGGAAGCAGGTGCGTGTCAGCAGACCAAGAGTGGGGGAGGTGCCCGTGCCCCGTTTCCTCCCGGTGTGGGGCCTCAGGTCACCCCACGCTACTGCCACAGCCACAGCCAGAGAGGTGTAACGTCCCAGGGGACAGACGTGGGCACGTGGGAGAGAGTGAGGAAGAGAGAAAACCACGTGAGACCAGAGGACACCCTCTTACTAAATCACACAATCACCGGAGAGCTGCACTCCGGTTCTGAGGTGCATCCATCTCTGGGCGGAGGGGGCTCCCGGAGCCCGCGGGTCTGCAGTCCGGCGTCTCTGCCGGGAGCTGCACGTTCTGTTTCTGACCTCATAGGCCTCTTCGCCGCAGCCAGGACTGAATGGCGGAGCCCAGCCCAGAGCAACCAAGTGTGTGCGCCTCCTCCCATGGCCAAATGATGGCAACGTGCCACACACAAACGTTGGTCTGATCAGAAGTTGTACCCACTGCCCTGGACCCCATGCTCTCTGCCTCCGGTGTGGCTGTGGCCTGGCGTCGAAGGCCCGTGACCCCAGGCCGCCTCGGAGAACCCACTTTCCAGGCAGGCGTGCACCTTGCGCTTCTCCTCTGACATCTGCTCAGCTGACTTCTGGTCTAGAGCACCCCCCGCCACCCGGGCCCTGCCACCTGTGTCCTTGCTATGCTCCGGAGGCCCGTGGAGACCCCAGCAAGCCCCTCCCCGTCTGGCCCCGTCACACCACGACACCCCGCTTTTGCTCGCCTCCCCCCGACGGCTCTCTGCACCCCTGTGTCGCTCAGTAGTTCGTTCGAGTGACCGCTCTGGAGTTCAGACTCGCTCCAGTGGAAATGCCACCGTGCAGCTGGCCCCTCTCGTTTACCCAGCCTCAGTGCTGCCCTCCGAGCCCGTCTCCCCACTTCCTCTGTTCCTGCACTCAGTGGTTGCAAACTGCTGGAAGCTTCCAGCTCCCCCTGTTTCCCGGTTCCTTTCGTACCGCTGTGTTGTCAGATCTGCTCACCTGTACCCTCCACGGAGGGGCAGGGTGTTTGTCCTGTGTCCGCATGGGTGCTCAGCACGGCGTTTGCTGCTGGAACAGTAGACATTGCGTCCCAGTCCCAGGAGCCTGACAGGGTCCGCTCACTGCCCGCTCTTTCAGCCCCTCCGCTGCTCCTGCTCCGCCTCTGCCTCTCCTCCCCTAAGATGAGTCTGGGAAATCTTCGTGTCTTCGGATTCAGAGGAAGCTAACTGGCTCGCCCCGTGGGGAGAGTGAGTCCCGGGAAGCAGTTTCCAAAGTGGTCTGCGGTTCGGGGTCTCTGTTCAAACGAGTCCACAGGGGAGGCTGAAGCCACGTGAAGTGGTCGCAGGCCTGCTCTGTCGGTGTGGGGTTCGGGGGCCACGAGCCCCGTGGGTCTCTGTGTCCCCGGTGGTCCGAGCACCCTGGGCCTCTGCTCCGTGGGCTGGGGCTCCGTGGTGCAGGGGGCCTTGGCCTGGTCTGGGGTCTCCAGACGGGGAACGGCAGATGTGCAGGCCGAGGCGCCCTGGGGTCCGGCCTGAGAATGGACCGGAGAGCGGGGGCTCTGCATGGACACGGAGCTCTGCAAGGCCTTTCTGTGTCTCTGACCTGCGTTGTCTCAGGGCGTCACCCGGTCCTCTCGGATTCTCTGTCCTCGCTCACAGGCATGCTGACGCGGGTTTTGTTGTAGGGACCCCCTGAGACTACCTGGCGGGCAGAGAAGGGGAGGGAGTCACATTTGTTCAGCGCTGGTGACTCAGCACGGGCACCTGTCATAAAGTCCCGGGAAGTGGGCAGAATTCTCCCATCTCATGAAAGGAAGCGGCGGCCCAGCAAGATGAAAAGGCCTGTTCTAGAACGCTCACTGGGCTGCTGCGTGCGTCCAGATGTGCTTATCCACCAGCAGCCCCTAAGGAAATGCAGACTCCTGGCGTCTGCTTTGCTGGGGGACTTTGCGCAGGACTGGAGGGCCGCTCTGGACTCAGCCGCGTGCTGCCGTCTAGGTCATACGTCGGCGGGTCCTGGCACCTTCCGACCCAGGACGGGCACTGGGAGCCTGCTTTCTCTCTCCCTGATTTGGGCAGTTGACTCTCCATCCCAAAGCCCGCCTCCGTGTTCGCATCCAGGAGACCTGTCCAGCTGTGGCATGGGGTCCTGGGCAAGGTTCCCGGGTGGGTCTACCTGCCCATCTCCCCAGCCTCTTCTGAACAAGCAAACTGTTGGTTTCACCGTTCGGTGGGATCCCCTTCAGTGGTGTGGGCGGTTGAGACCCTGCGGCCTGACGAGGCGGAGTGAGCCCCCAGGCGTCCCCAGCTCTGAGCAGCTGCACCGCTTGGACCCTCAGAGTCACACACTTGCGTCCCCTTCTCTCACAGGCCGTTAATCCACACACGTGTGATCCCGGAACCACACTCAGAAGCACAGGACTCCCTTTGGCAGACCCCCACCCCCCAGGGCTCCTCTGTTCTTGCACGGTTCTGGCGTCTAGACTTGCTCCAGGGCGCACCCGCACATGTTCTGTAGGTGACATGCTGGCCTCTTAGCGCTCCCGTCTCTGATGCACGTGCTGGCGCCCTCCCACCGGACCCCTCCGAGCTGCCTTCTTTGTGAGGAAGGTGAGGTTTGGTTACACACTCCTTTTCACCCCTCTCAGAGAGCAGATGGATAGTGACGTCCACATTTGCTGTTTCCCTTGCAGCTTATTTACAGGTGTGGTGGGAGGAGGGCGTGCTCCCTGGAGGAGGGCGTGCTCCCTGGAGGAGGGTGTGCTCCCCTGGAGGAGGCTGTGCTCCCCTGGAGGAGTGTGTGCTCCCTGGGGAGGCGTGTGTGCTCCCTGGAGGAGGGTGTGCTCCCTGGAGCCAGCTGTGCTCCCCTGGAAGAGGGTGTGCTTCCTGGAGGAGGGTGTGCTCCTGGGGGAGGAGGGTGTGCTCCCTGGAGGAGGCTGTGCTCCCTGGGGAGGAGGGTGTGCTCCCCTGGAAGAGGGTGTGCTCCCCCGGAGCAGGTTGTGCTCCCCTGGGGAAGAGGGTGTGCTCCCTCCCTGGAGGAGGGTGTGCTCCCATGGAGGAGGGTGTGCCCCCTGGGGAAGAGGGTGTGCCCCCTGGAGGAGGATGTGCTCACTGGAGGAGGGTGTGTTCCCCTGGGGGGAGGTGTGCTCCCTGGAGGAGGGTGTGCTCCCCTGGGGAAGAGGGTGTGCTCCCTGGAGGAGGGTGTGCTCCCATGGAGGAGGGTGTGCCCCCTGGGGAAGAGGGTGTGCCCCCTGGAGGAGGGTGTGCTCATTGGAGGAGGGTGTGCTCCCCTGGGGGAAGGTGTGCTCCCTGGAGGAGGGTGTGCTCCCCTGGAGGAGGCTGTGCTCCCTGGAGAAGAGTGTGTGCTCCCTGGAGAGGGGTGTGTGCTCCCTGGAGGAGGGTGTGCCCTCTGGAGGAGGGTGTGCTCCCATGAAGGAGGGTGTGCTCCCTGGAGGAAGGTGTGCACCCTGGAGGAGGGTATGCTCCCCTGGAGGAGGATGTGCTCCCTGGAGCCAGCTGTGCTCCCCTGGAAGAGGGTGTGCTTCCTGGAGGAGGTGTGCTCCCTGGGGAGGAGGATGTGCCCTCTGGAGGAGGCTGTGCTCCCTGGGGAGGAAGGTGTGCTCCCCTGGAGGAGGGTGTGCTCGCTGGAGGAGGGTGTGCTCCCCTGGGGGAGGCTGTGCTCCCTGGAGAAGAGCGTGTGCTCCCTGGAGAGGGGTGTGTGCTCCCTGGAGGAGGGTGTGCTCCGGTGGGAGGAGGGTGTGCCCCCTGCGGAGGAGGGTGCACTGTCTTGGACCGTCCACGCCCCGCTGGCCCACCGCTGGGGCTCTGCACCAAGGACGGGAGGGCAGGAGCCCCAGGGGGTCTTGTGCAGGAGCAGAAAGTCCAGCTTCACCTGGAGTATCTGCGTCCTGCAGAGCGCAGCCGTGCACGGACCCCAATTCCCCAGAAAGAGCAGGATGGGGTCCCCTTCAGACCATCCTACCCATCACCTCCAGGCCACCCACGTCCCGCCCTGCAGCCACGCTGGGTCCTGCCTCATCGGAGCCCGCCAGGCACTGGGCACGGCCCGGCTCTGGGAAGGTCCTCCCGCGCTCTGTGCGCAGGGCTGCCCATGTGTCACGCAGGGCCCCAGGATGCTGTGTTCTGATGGCCGAGTTTTCAAGTCCCCAGTGGCTTCAGGCTGGGCTGTAGGATGTGCCCCGTTCCCCACCCATGAGCTGCCAGCACGGCCGCTTCCCGAGGCCGGGCGGCAAGGGGCCCCAGTGGGGAGCCTTGGCTTGAGCTGTTTACCTGGTCTCCCTGCCCTGCTCGGGTCTCCCCTCCCTGTGCCGAGGCTGCGTTCTCGTGACGCAGCCTCCGAGGGGCAGATCCAGTCCTGACGCCAGCCCGGGGGTGGGGAGTGAGCCTCCACCAGGTCCGTGAGCGAGGCCCGGCTGCTCCGCACGGCCGCTTCCCTCCCCGTGGGCCTCCAGCACCGGCAACCGGGTGTGGCGCCATGGTCGTCAAGGCAGCGTTCTCCCGGTGTTCTGTGACCCGCATGGCTCCGGCACGGGGACGGACGCTTCCTTCTCTGCGGGCCCCTGTGGAATGAGTGGCACCGGTCCGGCGCGGTCTCACGTCCCCCTCAGCTGGCCAGTGTCTGGGCCTCTGTAATCACAGGACTCCAGCGGGGAGTGTGGTGCCCGCGTCCCTGCGTGTGGGCCAGCCGGGGGCTGATACTGGAGGTGGCGGTGGCCGTAGGCGGCTGCAGGGCTGAGGCCCATGGAAGGCAGGTGGCTCCTGCCCAAGCAAGTGACTGCGGCCACCGCAGGTTGGGGTAGTGGCTGGATCGGGTTCGGTGGCGGCAGGTTTGTCCCTGGGGCCCCAGGAGGTGAAGTCTCGCTCACTTCCGCTAGGTTGGTAAGCTGGGACGCGGAGGCAGGTCTGCTCTTCCAGCAGTGCTCACTGGGGTCCCACCGCCGTTGCCAGACCTGCCTGCACGTGATGTTTCTGTGGTGCTCACCTTGAGCACGGCTTCTGGAGTTTTCTCCTGCTCTCAGGTCTTCCACAGGCACCAGGCCCTCCAGTGAGAAAACACACAGCATTCAGACTTGTGGCCGAGGCAGGGCCCTGTGTCCCTGTGGTGCCCGCTTCTGCTTGGCCGGAAACAGACTCCGCAGAGGTGTCCTTGCAAACCAGCATTGCCGTCTCCTCTTTGGAACTGGGTTTCAAACAGTTGGAAGACGACATGGAAAAGGAAGTTCCTGGAACATTCTGTGGCTCTCGACACCTCCCCTCCCTCCTTCTGCCCTTTATGCAGTGGACACTCCCTTCCCTGGGATGTCCCCATCCCTCCGGCCAGCGTGTCACCGCTGGGAGCCTTCCTGAGCCCACCCGGGTGAGGCCCTGTCCCCCCAGGGGCGTCAGGCATGGTGGACCATCACGACCTGCAGATGCGTTTCCCCCCCCACCTCCCGCCCCTGCAGTGGCTATCTGGGGCTCAGTGTCTCCACTGTCCTTGCATTTGAGCGTCATGGACACCTACAGATGCTTCCCTGGGTGACCCAGACTTTGCTGGGTTAGAGAACACACAGTTCTCTGTTCTAACAAAAACTCTGACAAGGAACCGAAAATGCGTACTGAATGACTACATTTGGAAGAGTGCTTAATTGAGGAAGAAGGCAGAAATGAGAAACAAGGAACAAAAACTCACCTGTCTGGACGCAGGTGCACAGGAGTCCCAACTCCCCTACTTACAGAGTATGCCTTTGGGCCTGTGCTTAGCTTCCCCGAGCCTTTCTTTTCTCATCTGGGAAATGGACGCATGTGGGAATGGGCTAACGGCCAACGTGAGGACATTGGGCCGTGGGGAGCTGTAACTCATAAGACAGCAGGAAGTCCACCGATACCTGCTGTTGTACTGTGCCATGTACCACATTTCTCTGGCCACGTTGTTGTGTGCATTTTAAGACATCTTTTAGCTGTTAGATTGAAAACATGGCTTGTGAGTCATGACCCACTTTGTATCTGGAAGAAGACTGGGCTGTTTTCAGTGGACGGCAGGTCAGACACTTGGGTCATCTCTCTTTATGTAGTAAACAAACTGATACCCAAGAGCATAGTCATTATAATCACTTAGCAAATAGCGCAGACGCATCTGAGTGGCCGGGGATGTCTGCTTCCTGCCAGATGTGACACTCATCCTTGCTCTATGCGAGTCTTTTTTTTTTTAATGTTTTTATTTATTTTTGAGAGAGACAGAGCATGAGCAGGAGAGGGACAGAAAGAGAGGGAGACACAGAATCTGAAACAGACTCCACGCTCTGAGCTGTCAGCACAGAGCCCGACGCTGCACTTGCACTCCGACTGTGAGATCATGACCTGAGCCAAAGCCGGATGCTCAACCGACTGAGCCCCTCCCTGGGGACACCCTTCTTTGCGAGTCTTTTGAACACGGACTTTTGGAGTCGTCCTGGTGCAGGTTTCACGCGAGATCTGAAGGGAGAGTGAGCCCTGTCCTGGGTGCCCTTCTGCACCGTGCCGGGGGAGGGTGGGTGGTGTATCAGTTCACAGCATTCCGGTGTCTTCCGGGGATCCTTGTTTAGACAAACTGATCGTAAACAGTAAAATAATCCTCTGTGGCTAAGGTTTCCGCATATTCTCACATGTGTGACTGTAGGAAACACGCAGGCAGACAAACCACAGGTGACCGCAGTGGCCGTTGGCTTGGCTCAGGTCGTGTACCAGAAATGGCGCCGGGCACTTTGGCATTCTTTCTTTCTTACAATCCCGAAATCCCAGCGAGACGGGCATCCCGCTGTTATGGTCGAGGGAGCTCATCCAGGAGCCCGTCCATGGTCTCTTCCAATGAGTCTGTCTGTCCCCTAAAGCCTGCGGTCTTTCTCCCTCCTCATGTGTCCCAAACCATCAACTGGACATTCCACGTTGCTCCTGACTGTAAACAGATGGTTGTTGGGAGGGTCACAGCCGCGAAGCCACAGTGTTGATGGTGGCTGAGCAGGTGCTGCGGGGGCGGGGGGCTCCGGAGGCTCCGTGTGGCTGCCCCTCTTCCCCTGTGGTTCCTCCGCTCCCTTGTGGTGTTGGTCCTGATGAGCCTGCCTCGGGACCTCTGCCATCCTACACAGAGCTGCTCCTGGGGACATCCGTGCCCCATTCCCTGGGAGCTCCCTTCATATCCGTTGTGCCGGTGAAATGTCCGTGGTCTGTGCGTAACAGTTCAGGGTGTCTGCACTCACCCGAGCCCAGGCAGGACAGAGGAGTGTGGCTGATCTCGGGGCCTGGACTCTGGGCGACAGCAGCGCAGGTGACGTGTGAAGCCACGCATCCTGGGTAGTGCTCTCGAGGGAGGCTGTGGGAAACAGCTCCTTCCGAGGACAACCTTGATTGGTATTTTTGAAAGAAATTGCTACCTGGTGTCTTTAGTGGAGGAAATATTCTGATGTGCTAGGATGGTGGGAGTTACCCATTTATTTCAAATTATTTTTTATATAATCGGCCATACGCTACTTTCCACGCAGTCTTCTGGATTCTCCTGCGTGAAATTCTTACAACTCCGCCGCGAGGTGGGTGACGGCACCCCAAAGTGCAGGTTGGGAGGACGAGGCTGGTAGAAGAGGAAGACCTGTCCCAGGCTTCGGGTCAGTTTGGGCGCATCCTTCAGCAATGACCCTGCATCCTTCCAGGGAAATGGGGAGCACATCTTGGGGGGTGGGGAGGCTTAGGAAACAAGCTCATGGGCTTTGCTTGGTGAAGCAGGATTATTTGTTGTAGTGTTACTGTGACAACGGGGTTGGCGTCCTGAACCCCGAATACCGACCTGGGGCTGTGACTGCAGGGGGACCGGAGGATGCTGTGGGAGGTGTGGGCTGGCTTCTCTTCCCTTAATGGCCCAGGTTCAGTGCTCTGAGTTCCGTGAGCTCTTCGAAGTCTGTCTCTAATGACTTTCCATAGTGAGCTTACTGAGGAAGGCCATATCTTTTCTTTTCTTTCTTTTTTTCATGTTTATGTATTGACTTAGAGAGACGGGGAGAGGGAGGGAATCCCGAGCAGGCTTCGTGCGGACACTGAAGACTCAGGGCTTGATCTCACGAACCGTGAGATCGTGACGTGAGCTGAAATCAAGAGTCGGACGCTGAGCCGACGGAGCCCCCCAGGCGCCCCGATATCTTTTCCTTTAATTGTGCTCTATACTGTGCTTTGCATGGGAGCGTGGGCTGCCCAGGCTGGTAGACTGGAGCAGGAGTCAGTCGGTACAGGGCACGCCCTCCGCATCCTCACTAGAACTCTGCTGTGCCTCCCACTTTTTCTGTTTGCTGACCTGAGACTTTTCAACAGTCCACCCTGTAGGGGAGGTTGTGGTAAGTAATCACTGAGTAAATGGGGTGTCAGTGAGGGGGGGGGTCGGCAGGGGGTCCTCGGGGCCATTTCTGAGCCGAGCTAGGCTGGGCTTGAATCCGGGCTCCGCCCCTGCGGTTCGGGTAAGCTGGCAAGGTCCCCCTTTGCTGACAGTGTTCACACCTGAAAGCTGAGGCAGCCATGCCTGTCCTGTAGGACTGTGCTAAGGAGCAGGGGCACCCGGGGGGCTCGGCGAGTTGAGCGTCCGACTGCAGCTCAGGTCATGATCTCGCGGTTTGTGGGTTCGAGCCCCGCATCAGGTTCTGTGCTGACAGCTCAGATTCTGATCTATTTCAGATTCTGTGTCTTCCCCTTTCTCTTCCCCTCCCCTGTTCAAGCGTGCTCTCTCTCTCTCAAATATAAATAAACATTAAAAAAAAAGAATATTCTAAGGAGCACATGAAACAACAGAGCATAGAGTCCAGTGCCTGATGTCTAATGTGTATTTGAGAACTGGTCCTTCCTGACCTTCCTCCTCCGTGACCTTCACGGGCTTGTGTGCTGGGGTCCCAGCCACAGCCTCAGCTCTGAGACCATGGCCCAAGGGGCGCCCCCTCCGCACTCCAGTGAATAAAACCTCCACCTGGTGGTTGCTATGGGCGACCCAGGGAAAACACCACACTAAGGGAACGAGGTGCTCTGTTGGGTTGTCACCTCTCCTGCACCTGCTGCGTCCTCGCCCTTGAGGAAGTAACGATGTTTACAGATGCTTCTCTGTTTTGTTTTTCCCTTTCTCAGTGCCTGAAACAGTATGTGGAGCTCTTGATCAAAGAAGGACTGGAGACCGCCATCAGCTGCCCGGATGCCGCCTGCCCGAAGCAGGGCCGCCTGCGGGAGGACGAGGCACGAGCCCCCTGCAAACCCGGTTCCTGCCCTGCGCAGCGGGGCCCTGCTCACTTGGCTCTGCGGCTGTCCGGTTCGGTGTAGGCTGCCCTGGCGCTGTGTTCTAGACCTTGGCCCCTTACACTTCTTGGTTGTGTTTTTGTCTTTGTAGATCGAGTGCATGGTGGCGGCGGAAATTATGCAAAGATATAAGAAGCTACAATTTGAAAGAGGTAGGTGGTCCAGCATATTAGCCAGTTATGATTCCTGTGGTTGAGGAAAGGTGCCTAGGGGGAGGGGTGGGGGCTAGAGCGGACAGGTCTGTACCTCATTTGGCTACAGCAGAAGTGAGACTTGACGTAAATTTGATTTCTGAAATTTGTCACTTTATAAAAAGTTTAGTTTTAATGTTCGTTTATTGTTGAGAAAGAGAGCGTGCAAGCCGGGGGAGGGGCAGGGGGAGAGAGAATCCCAAGCAGGCTCCTTGCTGACAGCACAGAGCCCGACTCACAAACCGTGAGACCATAACCTGAACCCAAGTCAAAGTCGGATGCTTGACCGACTGAGCCACCCAGGCGCCCAGGGAAATCTGTCGCCTTGAACCCTCTGCAGAGCTCACATCTGGAAGGACCGTTGTTGGGGTTCCGTTGGGTCACAGGAAGGACTGGTGGAACCCAACTCCTTTGCAGGGGGTGGCCTCAGCGGGGCGTTTAAAGAGCTCACCCGCCCGGGCCAGTATTATTCTTCCAACGGGTTCGGACTAACAGTTTGAGGACCAAATCCTTAGACCCAGGCAGAAGACCCAAAGGCACGGAAGGCAGCTCTGAGGCCAGGCCTAGGTGAATTCCGAGGACTGCCATCCTGAGCAGACGTAGCCTGTGCCTCAGCACTCACTGTGCTCCTGGTGCCGGGTCCCTGGGCTCAGCGAGTACCCGGACAGCCCTGCCGGTTGTCTTCATGAGTTAACAGGACACCGCCAGAGGCGAACTAGCTCGCCCGATTGCAGCCTCTGCTGGGCGCAGCGTGGACCAGATCCCCCTCAGGCCCCCGGAGTGCGCTGCACAGCCTCGCGGTGGGAGCCGGGCGCGCCGCGGCCCTCGGGGTTCTCCAGGAGCAGAGCGTGGCGCGTGCGGAGCAGTGATGAGCTCGTTTTCAAGGTCAGGTGGCCAGGACTGGCCCTTAGCTTGGCTCCCTGAAGTGTGCCGCGGTCAGCAAATGATGTATTAGAGCCCGTCAATTCCGTTTGGCTTCATTTTCATGTGTATCCTGGACCTTGGGCTCCTCTGAAAGGGAGCCGAGTAACAGATGTGTGCAGGTGACGTGCCTCATGCAGAACGTCACTGTGAAGACCACGCATCCGAACTGTGACCTCAGCTCGGGTTGTAAGGGTTCAAGTGTGCGCTCCCCTCGTCCTGGGCTGGTGCGCAGAGCCTGGTCTGCATCAGGTGCTCATCCCTGAGGTGCAACCCTCGAAGCCCCATCAACATGGGATGGGAGGCAGAATAGACCAGAGCAGAGCGTCTCAGAGAATCCCAGCTTAGCTGAATGTGGAAAGGCTTTTCTTTCTTGCTTTTCTTTTTTCCCCCATGTTTATTTTTGAGAGAGAGAGAAAGAGGAGGGAAGAGAGTTCCTGAGAGTGAGAAAGCGAACCTGAGCCCAGCAGGTCCAGAGAGAGAGGTGGGGGGGACCGAGGATCCAACAGGCCCCAGGCCCCGGGCTGACAGCAGAGACCTGATGCAGGGCTCGAACTCGCAAACCAGGAGATCTTGACCTGAGCTTGAGTCAGACCCTCCACAACAGGCGCCCAGGCGCCTCTTCTTGCTAAAGATAGTTGCGTTTTCTTTTAGAGGCTTACTTCTGGAAAGCAAAAAAGGCAATGTGTGGCCAACTTAAAAAAAAATCAAACAGGATTTTGATGGCATTGAAATTGTTTTCAAGAGCTTGTTTATTTAAATGCCACATATCATTTGGTTTGGGGCGGTTCCCAGCTTAAATGTGATGCTGTGTGATACCAGAGTCAGTGTGTGGAGCTATAAAATTGATTAATTTGGATTTCTGAGACTTCCAGGCTCTTCTGAAAATATTTTCTGGAGAGAACCCTGACAGAAACTGGTAGTGATTTGGGTTACAAGAAAATTGACTTTCTCTGACCTTGCATTTAATTTTAAAATGCAGCTGGATAAATATTCCTACCTAATAATTTTGACTTTCTACTTTCAAGTGCTTTGTAATTTCTGGTGCTTTGGTTTAGTCAAAGATTTAAAAAAGAAAAACTTTGCATAAAAATGAAGCCAACTTGACTTAGTTTAACAGAATCTCTCAAACCTGTGACTTTAGAACATTTTGCTAGCATTATGTGAAAAGCCACAAAAACACAGGATAAACTCAGACTTAATATGTCCAAAGACCCTTCTGAATGAAGCATTAAGATGTCAAAGCTAAAGGAGGGCACTGGGGGGCTCAGTCCGTTAAGCGTCTGATTTCAGCGAAGGTCATGATCTCGTGGTTGGTGAGTTTGAGCCCCTAGCCGGGCTCTCTGGTGACATTGTGGAGCCTGCTTGGGATTCTCTGTCTCTTCCTCTCTCTCTGCCCCGCTCTGCCCTTCAGTGAGCCTCTCCTACTCACTCACTCTCTCAAAACAAACTTGAAAACAAAGATGTCAGAGTTAAAGTAAAGCTGTGACTTCTAGCCAGTCCACTAGCCAGTTTTGAGGATGATCAGAAAGCAAGTTTCAGCCCGTTCTGACCTTTTGAGACGCAGTCAGGGAGGATGCGCTGGACGGAAAACCCAGCTCCCAGACCACTGACAACAGTCCTGGCCGGTTTTGCAGACATTGTCTCTGCTGAGTCTTAGAACATCTCATCTGATATAACAGCCTCAATCTCTCTTTTAACTGAAATGGACACAGAATGTTTTCTTAGTTTGAGGCATAACAACCCTGACTTTAACCTGGTTTTCTGCACTCCTCCAGCTGGGGTGTCTGGAGGCCAGGCCAGGAAGCTGTGGGTCTTGTTTTTATTTTTTAAAAATTTATTCATTTATTTTGAGAGAGAGAGAGAGTTTGAGGGGGGGTAGAGGCTGAGGGAGAGTGAGAGGGAGAATCCTAAGCAGACTCTACGCTGTAAGCTCAGAGCCCAACGTGGGACTTGAACCCACAAACCACGAGATCATGACCTGAGACTAAGCCGCTCAACCGACTGAGCCCCCCAGGCTCCCCTCATCTGTTATTAATGTATCTTTGGGAGATGGGAGCTGAGATCAGGTTCTTCTGGCATGCCAGAAGACATCCCGGTGGCCTAGCTTGAAAATATATGCCATCCACAGAAATGTCTGTAGAAAGTACTCGATATATATAAGATGCAACGTGTCTAATGTACATTATTCGATATGTATGTACACGTGATTGAGGAGCTAGAATAGAGAAGAATAGCTCTCTGGTTCGCCAGGTGGATTTTCTTCTCGACGCATTCCTGTCTACACCAGCAGGCGGAACTCAGGAGGGGTGAAGACAGGAATATTAATAGGAGGCCGAGGAAAGCCCTGGGACTATATGCACAGGGTTTGTGGCCCCCGGCCCACGGGGAAGGAGGTTTGCATTTGGCAGATTGGACAGATTATTTGCCTTCACTTTTCTGATAGGGAGTCTCTCCCCAGAGGACAGGGGAGAGCCTGTCACAGCTCCAGGAGGACAAAAGTCACAAAATTTAAGTCGTTGCCATGGAAACCTCACCTGGATCTGCTTGCCCTGCACTCCGGGAGAGAAGTGGGCCTTTGAGGATGAGGCTGGCTCGCAGCCCCGTTTTAACTGAGTGGGGCGGGAGCCCAGCCAGGGGCGCATGAGGAGAGGCAGCCGGCCTGGGGAGCCAGCCCCTCCCCGGCGCCATGGGCTGCTCAGAGTAAAGGAAGGGGCAGGAGGGCACTGGGGACCAGAGGGGGTCACGGAAGGGCAGTGTGTTGGAGGAAGCTTTCAACTAGACCAGCACTAACCCAGGGTCCGTCTGGAAAGAAAGCAGAACAGGCTGAGGATTTCTCTCTGCGTGTCTTGTGGAGGTTGGGGTGCTGAGGGCCTGCATCCCATGTGGCCCCTCCTCCGGGGCTGTGCTCCGAGCGGACCCCGGAATCTAGTTGGGGTGGAGCTGGGCTCCCCTAACACACTCGAGGGCACCAAAGGCAGAGAGCCGTGTAGACACCTGAGGATGTGAGTCAGGCCGGGCAGGGGGAGGCCTGAGGGGTCACCTGAGGGGTCACCTGCCTTGCTTTAATTCCCCCTGGGGCGGACCTCCATGGGGCCTTCCCTTCCTCCTTTCTCCTGTCCCGTCAGCTCAGGTCACCTCCCCACATGTGCCTCCTGAGATCTGACGGCCACAAACATTCCTAAAAAAGCAAACCCTGAAACTCTCAGCTAATGAGAAGAGCTAATTTTACTCATGTGCTCACCATTAGGAACACGTTACTAAAATGGAGATCGGTTAAAAAGGAGCACATTTCCTTGGATTCCAGAGTTCCTTTATATTAATAGGTTCTACTAAATCTTCCCCCGGACCTACCAATTTGGTGGTTTCCTGCCCCTGATTATCTCTCCTTCAAAAAAATAGGTCAGGGAAGGAGTTACCTTAGAGCAGGAGCGGGCCAGCCATGGGGGCCCGGCCCTTGACCTGACGTTGTAAATAAAGCTTTATCGGAACCCTTGTTACCCATCAACATGGCTGCTTTTGTGCCGCAGCAGCCAAGCTGAGTGCTTGGAGAGAGACCACACGACCCCCAAAGACTAAGATACTCACGGTCTGCTCCTCTGCAGAACATGTTGGCCCGTTCCTGGAATGAAGACGGTCTTCAGGGCTGTACCTGACGCCGCTTCTTCCTAGAGGGCCGGGTCTGGCCTCCCTGTTCCACTGGGGGATGTGGCACCACCTACGTGTGTCCCAGGGTGGCCCGTGTGGGTGAAGTCGGGGCGGATGGCCAGCCCACAGCCAGCCCCCAGGCTCTGGTCGGTCCCCAGTGCACACAGATCCCGAGTTCCACGCAGGTGAACGTGGCCCACCCTGGCCGTCGGTCCGTCACACGGCCAGGAAGGCTGCCAGGGCCTTTCATTGCCTTCCAAGTTCAGTGGCCTCGGGTCACTTCCCAAGAGCAACTGCTGAAAGGCTTAGAAACCAGTGGCCTACTTGAGGGCCTTTGAAAAGAGCCCGTCATCTCTTGGCCGGCGCTAGCTTTCTGGCAGAGTCCACATTCTGTGTGGCTTCCTGTCGGGTTTGCGCTGCTGCCGCCTGTTGCTGAGGGTTCAGGGTCACCCCGGACCAGCGCCGAATGAGACCGACGACCAGGTTCACGAGGAAGGGCAGCTTGGGACTGATGGTGTCAGGAGCGGGGATCCCAGGACACCTGGTTTTCAAAACACGCTTCCTCCCTAACTGCCTTTAATGGGGCTTCCTAGCCTCCTAGCCATCGGGGCTCCACTTGGACGGGAAGCCTGGCCCTTTCACACGGCAGTTAGTTCGCGGCTGAGGTGGAAATCTGGGAACGGCGGCAGCCGTAGGCAAAGGGGCCATTTGCGGAGGAGACTTTGGCCATGTGTCTTCCTTACTGGGCGTTGCCTGTGTGCCTCACACTGGGTGAGGTTGTGAGGCTGCGGGCCTGAGGACACGGGCCTGAGTTCGGAGAACTGCGTCCTGGGGACACAGACGAGGGAGCAGAGGGTGGCCTGGACCACGACCAGGGCCTGCGGGACTCGGAGAAGGTCCTCCCCGGCCGTCGGGCAAGGCTTCCTGGATGTGGTGCAGGCTGAGCATCCCGGGAACTTGGGGCTTTCCGAGTGCAGACGCAGCATCGCGAAGGACTCGGAGTGTGTTGGGGGGTCAGCAGCAGGGGTGTCTGGAGGGGAGGAGAAAGAACCAGGTGGACACCCGATCATGAAGGGCCTAGAGTGTCAGACCGTGTGGACGGTGTTCTTACCCCGTTGTAAACGCGAAGCCCGGCCCTGCCGAGGTCCCTCGGTCCGAACCTCCAGGAGCTCTGTGTGTGGGCTCTGACTCGGCCGTTTTGTGTCCCCGTGCTAGAGGTGCTGCTGGACCCCTGCCGGACGTGGTGCCCCGCCTCCGCCTGCCAGGCCGTGTGCCAGCTCCAGGACCTGGCGCCCCAGACGCCCCAGCTGGTGCGCTGCACGGCCTGTGACACGGAATTCTGCTCCGCCTGCAAAGCCAGCTGGCATCCTGGCCAGGGCTGTCCGGAGACCATGCCCATCACCTTCCTGCCCGGAGAGACCAGGTACCTCCGCACGGGCGGCCGTGGACGGCTCGGGCTGGGGCGGGGTGGGGGAAGGAAGAGGACCAAGTGCCCTCCTCCCAGACCGTGTCTCCGGAAGACTCTACCGCGTCTGGATCCGTCTCTTCCTCTTCAGCCTCATTTAAACCTGGGATGGTTGGTTGGTTGGTGGGTTGGTTGGTTGGTTAATTTTTTTTTTTTTGGTTTATTTATTTTGAGAGAGAGAGCAAGTAGGGGAGGCATGAAGAGAAAAGGAGAGGGAGAGAGAATCCCAAGCAGGCTCTGTGCTGTCAGCTCAGAGCCTGACATGGGGCCCGGACTCATGAACCTTGAGATCATGACCTGAGCTGAAGTCGAGAGTCAGATGCTTACCCGACTGAGCCCTGCAGGCGCCCCGGTTGACGAGTTTTGAGACCTGACTATCTGTCTGTGACTGTGCAAACAAGGACATGGTGGAATTTGTAGGAAACAAACCACCTCTGCCTCTCCGGAGAGACGCACGGCTGGTGGATCAGTGCGGGTTTTATGTCCTGTGACACCTGACGTTCTTCCACGACTCCATTGTGAGGACGGGGACCTGAAACGGGGACAGGAACAGGAACGAGAGTAGGTGGGCCGTGCTTATAAGTACTCAACGCGTCACCAAAACGAGGTTCCCGGGTGCCTGAGACTGAGAGGTTGCATCTTTCTGGAGGAGGCGCTGTCGGGAGCCATGGGGCTGTGTCTCTGACCCCTGTGCTCCTGCTGGGCCTTCTCTGCCCTCCTGCGCCCCGGCCCGGCCTCCCCTGCCCCCTGCACCCTGGCCGGGCCTCCACCGGGCCACCAGCTGGACGCTGCAGCATAGGCGTGTGGGCCTTGGGGTGAGGTAGGATGAATCATAAGACATTGGTACTATTCAGCTATTTTCGTCCTGCCAAATCAGTAGCACAGATGGTCCAACGGCGTTGGCCCTGCGCCTGTCGCGGCCGCGTTCTTGATAGAGGGGCTCCCACCATCCACCCAAATGTGTGGGCACCAGCTGCTCCCCGTTTTCTTCTTGCCCGTCTGCGCCCCGACCCCACTCCCCGCAGCCCCACCTGCTCAGAGAACCTCCTGGTTCTGTATGTCGGGCGCAGCCCTCCTCTCCCTGGTTTGCATGTTTGTGCCTGTGTCTGGGCACCCCTTCGCCACCCTCCTCTTTTACCTGGAAACACCTGCCGCCCTGGGAGCCACGGTCACGTCCGTCCTTTGTCAGGCTGCCCAGCTCCCAGGGTGGGGCTGGTGACGCCACCCTCTGTGCCCCGACTGGGGCTCATCTGTCTTGATGAGGACGCCAGCCGTTTCGTGCCTTAGGGCACCTGTGGATGCCGCTGATCCCCCCCCCCCGCCCCCCGGCCGAGCTCCTGGCATCTCAGCCTGTGCTTGTTTGAACCTTTGTCACCCCGGATCTTGGCATACAGCAGGCACTCAAAGGCTCGAATGAGTATTTAGATTCGTAATGTTTCGTAACTTTGCAAGAGGAAGCGCCCTTCTGTGTGGTTAGAGCGCCCGCCCCTGGGAGAGCTGGGGGTCGGGGTAGCGACCAGATAGGCAGGAGGCAGGTGGGGGTTTGCCCTCCTGAAGCCTCCCAGGTACTCCCAGGGCACCTGGGTAGGTCGGTTAAGCATCCAATTCTTGATTTCAGCTCAGGTCGTGATCTCGTGGTTCATGGGATGGAGCCCTGCGTCATTCCTGGGATTCTGTCAAAATAAATAAATAAATGTTAAAAAAAATTTTTTTAAAAAGAAACTCTCAGTAAGAGGGTGGGTTTCTACATTCTGTTAAGAAAGAAAATCATGGGGCACATGAGTGGCTCGGTTGGTTGAGCATCTGACTTCGGCTCAGGTCATGATCCCACAGTTTGTGGGTTTGAGCCCCGCATCGGGCTCTGTGCTGACAGCTCAGAGCCCGGAGCTGCTTCGGATTCTGTGTCTCTCTCTCTCTCTCTGCCCCTCCCCCATTCATTCTCTCTCTCCCTCTCTCAAAAGAAATGAACATTAAAAAAAGAAAGAAAGGAAATCAGGAGTGAGAGAGTCGATGTCCCGTCCCGGGTGGGTGCAGAGGGACCCAGGCGTGTTTCTTAAGCATAGAACCTTGTCGGGATGGAGGCTGGCGAATGTTGGGAGTCTGATGCCGTCGTGTTTCTTCACCGTGACGTCCTGGTCTCATTTAGGTCACCGGAGAGGGCGACACCCACTGCACTCTATACCCGTCTACCAAATCATCACCTTGTACATCTCACAAAGAACAAATCAAACAAAAGTGAAAAATATCACATGGTGCAAACTAAAACAAATACGGCACAGGGAAATTTAAACCCAAATTCACCAACTCCGTTTTGTGGAGATTTAGACATCAGAAGATGTCACGTAAACATCTGAATTCCTGGCGTGTCGGGCCGCGCTGCGCCGGCCTGCATCCCCCTTGCTGGCGGTCGCTGGAGCCCCAACCAGCCAGCCCTCAGGAGGGGCTTTGTGCTGCCTTTAGCTTGTGAGTCCCGACCACACCCTCTTGCTCGTGGTCCTGAGGCTCCTGGCAGGTGGCATTCGTCACTGAGGGGGCACTCGGCTGTTTTCACGTGTTTTAATCACGTCATCCCTGTGCCCCGTTCCCTTCACCACGTGACCAGTGTCCGCAGCTACGCTGCGTCTGCCCCTTAAAGACATCAGGGCACGTGTGGGCGCCTGGATGGCTCAGTCAGTCAAGCGTCCGACTCTAGACTCTAGATTTCAGCTCAGGTCATGATCTTGATGGGCATTCTTGAGCGAATGGCTAAGAAAGAAGTCTTGAGGAGTCTTTGGTGCAAAGAGGTGATTTTGTTAAAGCCCCAGGACAGGACTGTGGACAGGAAGAGCCGCACTGGGGGTGCGGGAGGTGACCGATGATGTACTTTTAGGTTGGTGGGGGTTAGGGGTAGCGTCAGTCTCTAAGGAATTTGAAATCGAGGGTTTCAGGTCCTTGGGAGGCTAGCTGCTGTTAAGATAAGGTTCCTTTTTGTCTGTAATAAAACACAAACGTGGGGGGAGTGAGGCAGCTCTGAGCGCCTTGAGCGAGGTCACACTGCATGTTTCAGGTGTCTGTCTGTGGGCGCGAGCTGTGCGGAGATTTGATTTAAGCTACATTTCTCTTGCCTTGGTTTCTCTCATCAGTCTCAAGGTTTGTGGGCTGGAGCCCCTCATCGGGCTCCATGCTGGCGGCACGGAGCCTGCTTGGGACTCTCTCTCCGTCTCTCTGCCCTTCCCTTGCTCTCTCTCTCTCTCTCTCTCTCTCTCAAAGTAAATAAATAAACTTAAAAAAATACATACATAAAGACATCAGAACATGCAGATCATGAAGAAGCTGTTGAGGACTCCTATCTGCTCCATAAATTTGCATTTCTAGTAAGAGTTGTTATTAATAGTAATTTGAAATAGAATTCAGATGCCAGAAAACGTTTGAAAACTGTTGACCGTTCCATGTAAATTCCTCTGCATGCCACAACATACTAGAGCTCACATATTTTAACTGTTTCCACTTTTTTAGTTTATTTTTATTTATTTTGAGAGAGAGAGAGAGAGAGAGAGAGAGCGAGAGAGAGAGCATGAGCAGGGGAGGGGCAGAGAGAGAGAATCCCAGGCAGGCTCCATGCTGTCAGCATAGAACTCGACCAGGGGCTTGATCGCATGACCTGTGAGATCATGACCTGAGCCGAAACCAAGAGTCGGTTGCTCAACTGACTGAGACACCCAGGCGCCTCTATTTTTTTTTTTTTAATGTTTGTTTATTTGAAAAGAGCGGGAGGAGGGGATGGGCAGAGAGAGAGGGAGAGAAGGAATCCCAAGCAGCATCTGCGTTGTCGGCACAGAGCCCGGGGCAGTGCCGGCTCAATCTCCCGACCCCAGAGATCATGACCTGGGCTGACATCAGGAGCCGGACGCACGACCAGCTGAGCCCCCCAGGCGCCCCTGCTTCCATTTTAAAACACCTCGCTGTGCGATGGTCTTCACTCTCCACTGAGGTCGCGCCCCCTCCCCGTTCATGAATCCTGGGAGAAAATCTGTTTCATTACATTAAGGTCACGGCTGGCTTTCAGACGGAAGCAGTGGTACCTGAGCGGATGGCCGACCTCCCGCTCAGACCCGGTGCCCCCCGCTCCTGGGCTCTCGGCCAAAGTCAGGTGCAGCTCAAGTCTGTGCAGAGCTGACTCTTGGGCCCGGTCCTGCCGGAGGCTCCCGCAGGTCTCCCGGCTGCGCCCTGTGACCGTGACGCCTGGCTCAGTCTGAGTCACACTGGGGACAGCCAGCTCGCAGGCCCTTTAGCCTTCACTTCAGAGAAGGGTTTGAGCCCGTCTTTCAGTGACAGCGTAACAACACTGCCACCTACCTCGTGCGTTACTACCCAGTGCCAAGTACGGTGTGAACGTGCCTCACGCACAGAGACCCTTCGGGGTTCACAGCAGCCCCGGCGCCGATGCTGGTGGCAGATGGGGACACTAACACCGGAGATGCCCGCCTGGCGGGGCCGGGACTCACGTGTCTCTAGACCCCGTGCTCTCACTGCACGGACAGCCTGTCCCCTCCCCGCACGTCCTCCCTGGTCACCTGCTAGTGAAGCGAACAGAGCCCAGCGTGCAGCTGGAGCCCCGGCCTCCCCGAGAGGAGCCTCTGCTAATTATCAGATTAGCTCGTCCTGAAGTCAGACTGGTTTTAATCGTTACCGCGACTGAGATGCCTGTGGGAGGCCCTCTGGCCAGAACGCTCCCGAAATGCCAGATTTGCTCACTTTCCGTGAACGCATGCTCACAGACGCCTCGGCTTCTGGAAGGGTTGCTCGGTCCCGGGGGGCGGTCATTTTCCTCCCGGGGGGTGTTGGTCTGACCCGGTGGGTTCAGAAAACACAGCAAATGTGTTCCCACGATCCGCGATATCTTCTTCTAGCAGTTAACCATTTACTCTTCCAGATGTTTCCAGGCATAATTTTTTTAGCTTTCTTTTTAAATTTAACAGCAGGGGACGGGCACTCTTTCGGAGTCACGCCAGCCTGTATGTCACCTCTGTCTTAGCACAGATCGGTCACGGATCAGTCACTTCCCCCCCGCGGGATGCCGCGGCGGGCCCCTGGCATTCGTGAGCTTCTAGCTGACGCTGGGAGGGCCGTGGCCCCGAGCGGCTGTCACCCGGCCAGTCTGCAGAGAGCCAGCCGGGACCCCAGGCAGCTAACCCCCTGCCTTCCCAGCCCCTCTGGCTAACCGGACTTCCCCGCAAAGCGATTCTGAAAAGAAAGGCCCCATAGATCTAATCAAACGATGAGCATGTCTTTGTATCTATTTTTTCTAGTAAGAGCAAAGTGCATAAAAATTGCCATTGATCCTTTGGAATTTATACAAATACACGAAGAAGGAACATGCAATATGACCATGATCCCGTTACCCAGACACAGTCATTATAAGCCTTTGCCGTAATTTCTTTTTTTCTTTTTGTAATTTTACTTATTTATTTTTGATATTTTATTTTATTTGAAAGAGAGCAAGTCGGGGAGAGGAGCAGAGAAAGATTTTTGTTAAGTTTTTAATGTTTATTTATTTTTGAGAGAGAAGGAGTGCAAGCAGGGGAGGGGCAGAGAGAGGGAGACACAGAATCCGAAGCAGAATCCAGGCTCCCAGCTGTCTGCACAGAGCCTGATGTGGGGCTTGAACCCATGAACCTTGAGATCGTGACCTGAGCTGAAGTTGGCCACTTACCTGACTGAGCCACCCAGGTGCCATGAGGAAAAAAAATTTTTTTGAGAGAGAGAGAGAGAGAGAGAGAGCGAGAGAGAGAGAGAGAGAGAGCGAGCACGCACATGAGCACAAGGGGCAGAGATTGGATATCCCAAGAGGGGCAGAGGGAGAGAGGGGGGCAGGGAAAGAGAGAGAGAGAGAAGGGGGCTCACCCAAAGCAGCGCTCGTTTGTACCTGAAGCGGGGGCTTGAGCTCACCCGATGTGAAACTCGAACTCATGAACTGTGAGATCACGACCTGAGCCGAAGTCAGACGCCTAAGGGCTGAGCCACCCACGCGCCCCGGCCGTAATTTCTTCTGTTGGTCTACGCGTATCTAAGCATAAACACATACCGGCATTGCTTTCTTCTCTCCCCGAATCCACCCGGCTGATCCAGTTTCCTTTGGGGATTGTTTTGCGGAGTGTTGGTGTGTCTCAGGGGTTGCCCTCCGCGACATCTCATAAGCAGTGGCCTCGGCCCCTGGGTGCGCTGGAGCTCCCCGCCCCCCTCCCCGGCCCCACGGAGCCCCTCGCTGACAGACTCTCTCCCGCTCCCGCAGCTCTGCTTTCAAACTGGAGGAGGACGACGCGCCCATCAAGCGGTGCCCCAAGTGCAAGGTGTACATTGAGCGGGACGAGGGGTGTGCGCAGATGATGTGTAAGAACTGCAAGCACGCCTTCTGCTGGTACTGCCTGGAGTCTCTGGACGTGAGTACAGGCTCCGGCGAAGCCCCGCCGCCCCTCCCTGAGGAGCCCGGGGAAGGTGCCGGAAACAGAACCTCACCACATGTCCTTCTGTGCTTGTGAAAGTATTAATTCCCCCAGTGCAGGGCTGCCGAAGACGGTGATGCGTGCAGGAGTTCTGGAAGCAAAAGGGCAGCTCGGCCTGGGCGGGCAGGGTCCTGGGGTCTTCGGTTTTGTCTGTGGGGACCGTCTGGACTGGGTGTGCTGGAACAGAACACCAGGGCCCGGGCGCGGAAACTACAGGCAGTGACCTGGAGTCCCGTAGCCCAAGGTTAGGGGGCCAGCAGATTCGGTTCCTGGCACCTGGCCCCAGGGCCCTTTGCCCGGTTTATGGACAGCCGGCTTCTCGCTGTGTCCTCACATGGCAGAGAGAGAGACTGGGGTCTCCTCATTGAGTCAGGGCGCTGACCCCATCACGGGGCACCCACCCATGTCATGACCTCATCTGAACCTAGTCACCTCCCAAAGATGCCACCTTCAGATGCCACACGTGGAGATTCTGGCTTCAGAGTATGGATTTGGCAGGGGCAGGTGGGGGGAGGGGAGGAGGATGCAAACATGAGCCCACAGCAGGACTGCTGGTGTAAGAGGAAGGGTAAACCGAGGCAGGGCACTGGGGAACACGTTGGCAGCGGAACAGATCAGTGAGCTCTGTCCCCCGCCAGGCAGAAAAGCATATATTCTGTGCCATCTGGCAGGACGGAAGTTTCCAGCTTCATATGGCTCCTTCTCCCAGGCATGCCGTGTACTGAATGTGTCCCAAGAACTCTGTACCCCAGTATCTCTGCACGTGCTAAGTCCCCACCGGGAGCACACAACCCTCCCCTCTCGGAACACCTGGTTTTCTCTGGAGCTTCAAGGCCAGATGCAAAGGATACTAATTTCAGTTCCATGTTCTCCTTCTTCACCCATATTAGGAGAATGGGCATCTGGCCAAAATGATGACATTCTGACTTTACTTTTACAAGAGTTTATTTGTACATAAGTTTTTATTTATTTTTTTAAATTTTATTTGTTTATTTTGAGAGAGAGAGAGAGAGAGAGAGCGAGCGAGCACAAGCACGTGTGCAGAGGGGCAGAGAGAGGGGACAGAATCCTAATCAGACTCTACGCTGTCAGCACAGAGCCTGACTCGGTGCAAACTCAGGAGCTGTAAGATCAAGATCATGACCTGAGCCAAAAGCAAGAGTCAGCTGCTCAACTCGCTGAGCCACCCAGGTGCCCCTGGACATAGACTTGGAAAACTATAATTAAGTAGCAGGAATGATCGTCTGTTAAACTCGTTGTGGTTAGTGACAGTCCAAGCAAGTCAAGACCCGTGTCCTGTTTGTGTCTGTCCTGTACAGCAAGGATGACGGTGTCGGCTCTTCCAAAAGTCGTGTGAACCCGTTAAGATCTACCTAAAGGAAAGGGGGGCTGTCACAGACCCCTGCTTTCCCTTGCTAGGGGTTCCTTTGTCCACAGCCTGCCCCTGCGTCCCCAGCTCTGTGATCCGAAGCGCTGGTCTGGGCGATGTTCCTCTCAGGAGCTCCATCAAAGTGGTCGGCGCGGCTCCGGAGGGCTGCGAGGGTGCAGAAAGAGTCCCTAACGGCGGGTTTCATGGAGTAACCTTGGAAGTTTGCCTGTCGTCCTCAGGGCGGGCTTACAGATTGTCAGGAATATGCATGCCTAATTGAGATGGAATCTTAAAGAAGGTGACAGGTCTGCAACTTAAAGGCCTCCCTTAAAAATATTAGATTGCTTGTTTTGTGTTGTTTTTTGGAAAAGGCTGCTGTTCCTTTATTAACTTTCACTTATGAAACGTACAGCGGAATCACGTGTAGCTGAACAAGTCTCGGGAAGTTATTACCCTTTTTCTGTCCTGGAGGCTTCCTTTTTGTATCCTAGGCAAGTTTAATAAATCATTTTGGCAAGGTTAATCTTCTTTAGCGTAGGTCCAAACAAGTTTGGTCTGTGACCTTGCGTGGGGTAGAGATGTTTGGAAGGATATCTACAGCACCACGAAACCCGTGGGGCCTTACAGTTCTCACATATGTAGGTATATAAAATTATATATATATCCATTCTCTACATGATGTATATAATTTTATCTTACCACACTCTAACATGGAGAGGGAGAGAAACTGATTTTTAAATTCCGATGTGATCATCCAGTGTCTGGCCTGCAGTTTGCTGCTCCTTGCCGTGTTTCCTAAAGGAGGAAGGAAGGGAAAAGCCAGTTGTGCTACATGTGAGCACATCCCCTGGGAGACTTTTTCGGGGAAGTATTCAAAACAAGTGACATTAGGTTTAGTTTGGGGGGCGGGGTCGCTGTGCTGCCTTGTTGAAGTCACAGGAATGGGAATGGTCTCCGTTGAACACAAGGCTGTTGGCTCTGCTCTGGTCCTTGACCAACACCCTGTCTGTCTGTCTGTCTGACTCCGTTCTGAGGCCCGGGTCCCCCCACCCTGCACAGAAGGCCTGGACCCTCCTGGCTCTTCTGCCTGAACTAATGAGGGAGGAACCGTCCTGCCCTTTTCCACCTTGAAGGTCATCATCTTCCTAGCCAAGCGTTTCCTGTTAGTCTTTGGACACGAAGAGCTGCTGAAAAATGACCCTGTGGGCATAGAAAGCAAATTCTCAAGGAAAGCAATCTGCTCGGGGGCCGCTCATCAGGGACAGTAATCATGATTTAAGACCAGTGTGAGCACGTGGCTGGCAGCCAGCACTGCTTCTCAGACAGGAGTGCACTTTCCTGGTCTTTTTCATCTCGGGAACCTTTCCACCCGAGACAGTCTTGCACGTGGATACACCGGAGAGTCATAAACACGGTAGACTGCTTCCTTCCCTCGGGCCTCATTCTGCGCTCTGCACCTGGCGCGGACCCTCCCGGTGCGCACGGAGCATCCCCTGCCCCCCACCTTTGCCACACAGTTGAAAGGGGCTCAGGCACTTTCTTCCTTTTATTTTTTCGGGGGATAGGCTTTATTAAAGTAGTAGTTATGTGCCCACAGCGTGCACTTTGTTTGGCAAACCCATTTTATTTACTACACGCATTCTGTCCGTGAGAGTTGGCATGACAGTAAAACCTTGATTCGCTCTGGAAATGTGCTTGTAATCCAGAGCACTTGTATATCAGAGTGAATTTCAAGAACCATTGGCTCAGCTGTGATCACGTGACGTTCAGCATCCCTTAGGATTCACATGGCAAGACATTGCTGGTTTATCAAGTTAAAGTTCATTAGAAATGTCTGCTCCTCTTGAGGAATACTCACAGATTAAGTCACTCACAATCCAGGGTTTTACTGTACTTCCTTTTCTCAAGCAGAATCTGGGAGGACTTACTATTAATAGTCTCTGCTCTTTGATCATTCAGTCTCCAAAAAACAACAGTTTGGGGTGAGAACCCTTGGGTGCAAGCTGGAATCTGACACAAAAGGCCTAAGGGGGGGGGGGCGGTATTTTATCCTTGAATCTCTTCTTGATTGCTGCTTTCTACTCCTGCTGCATTGTTTCTGTTTCCAGCCAGGGGCTCAGTGAAACTTCCTGAACAATAGAAAGGGAAATGTCAGCCTCCTACAAAAATACACCTGATTTCTGTTAGGTGCTGGGGTGGGGGTGGGGGTTCTGCCCTAGGGCTTCCCCAGGAAGTTTAACATCACAATGAACTCATTTGTATTTCCTAAAAGCATCTTAGAGTGCTTTTGTCAGGGTTGAGAAAGGTCCTATTTGAACAAGCTTTTCACTGTTTTGGAAGTTAGCCCTGAGTGTCCAAGGGACTCCTGAGCACAGGCTGGGGTCAAGGTTGCCCTGTGTCCAGCAGGCTGGCCGAGTCCATCATCTTGAAGAGCTAGAGATCGCCCTGCCCCCCACTTTTTTTGGGGGGGTTGTACTTCAGAGTATTAAAATCCCCTGTAATTAGCACATTCTTATCAATAAGATTGTTTCTGTTTGTGATTGTTTTATGTATTTGGGCCCTCCTGAATTTGGCGCGTAGATGTTTATAATTGTTAGCTCTTCCTGATGGACAGACCCTGTAATTACTATATAACAAATTCAAAAGCTGTTCACGGGCCTTTGGTACAAGGCCTTATGATTAGGAAAATGAGAAAGAACAATGAAAAATTAACTCATTTCAGTGTATGACTAAATTAATATCAGGATAATATCAGTAATTCAGAGCTCAAGGAAGCAAGGAGGGTTCACAGTGGATGGACGTGGTCAGAAGTAGCTTCACAGAAGATGCAGCCCTGGCTGGAAGGAGCTTTACATCCCTGCACCTTGGCTTCCTTCCAGAGTTGCCGGGAAGGGGCAGAGGGCCTAGGGCGGAGGCTGAGGCAGAGGGACCAGGCAGAGGGCCTGGGGCGGGGGCTGAGGCAGAGGGACCAGGCAGAGGGCAGGGGGCCTGGGGCAGAGGGAGCAGGCATAGGGCCCGGGGCGGGGGCCTGGGGCAGGGGGCCTGGGGCAGAGGGAGCAGGCATAGGGCCTGGGGCAGGGGGCCTGGGGACGAGGGCCCTGGGCAGGCTGTGGCAAGCTGGGACTCCCACTTCACCTGGGGCTTCTGGCTTGGCTCCAGGAGAGTCAGGGTTTCCGGACACGCCCCGTACATTCTGGCACCGGGAGGTGGCCCGTCAAAGCCCCAGATTCTCGGCCAGCACCGTTCTCAGGCTGAGCCACGCCCAGTCCAGCTCCAGCAGAGCTCGTTGTAAGGGCTGGACACATGGCTAATGTCCGGCTCGCCAGGGCTCGGAAGAGTGACTTCCTGTCCTCTCAGGGACCTGGGGCAGCAGGTCTCAATGACCCTGCTCATGTATGCCTTTCTTAGGAGGAGCTGGCTGTTTACACCCTCAGTTAAATGTGTCCACAGCCATGGGGCCTCCTCCTCTGCACTGTTTATTGAGCTGTTGTTTTTCGAGATCAGCAGGAGAGAAAAGGGCATTTCCTGCTCGAGTTGGGGGAGAGAGGGTTCTGTGCGGAAAGCCCGCTCCTGCTCGCCCACTTGGTGCGGGCTCGGGTTTTGGGGGCCGACCACTGAGCTAGCGACATAGTTAAGAGGCTGTCCTCGGCTGAGGGTCCCCAACCCAAGAACCTGACCACCATCCGATGGGAGGTGAGGGCGCCCGGAGGGCGGCAGGACTAGGTTGTGTCTGTGAGTCAGAACTCACTTCAGACATCTGGAGGCATTGTCGGTGGCAGATGGCCCCGCGCTGCCAGTCGCTGAGGCGGGAGTGGGTTTCCATGGTCTGAGCCGAAAGCAGAAAGCACTTCCCAGGTGGGAAGCCCGGCACTAATGGAGGAGGAGGAACCAGAGATCAAGAGCATCGTCTAACCCAGGGGTTGTCCTGTGGGGCGGGTGGCAGGAGGATGTAAAGGCTCTGGTGGCATCAAACACATCCGGGAGCAGCTGGCAGAGTAGGGAGAGCCTGTGACCTACTTGTTCCCAGGCCTGCAGCACAGACTCCTTCCTGCAAAAGCCAGAGACCGAAATCTGGGGCAGGGCTCCCTCTAGTGCCGGAGGCCGCGTCCCCTTGGGGAGGCTGCAGGAGAATGGAGGAGGGTGGGGGCGGCGGGGTCGGGGACAGCCCAACGCTGTGGGTGTGAACCCCGCCTCTGCTCCTGGCCCCCACGTGCTCTGGCCCCAGCAGGCCTCACTCACTGAGCCCCGAGGAACCTGCCCCTCACCCCAATCTCTCTCCTCCTCCCAGGATGACTTCCTCCTGATCCATTACGACAAAGGACCCTGCCGGAACAAGCTGGGCCATTCCAGGGCGTCTGTGATCTGGCACCGGACACAGGTAGGAGGTGACTCACCCAGGACTTTGATCTCTGGAAGAGAAAATGTGTGTGCGCACCTGTTGGTTGGAGATGTGCTGTTTAGGAAAGTAGAGCTAGTAAAGGTGGGTCCCGCCCGGATTTTTCTCGCCCTGAGATTGTGCCTCTGGTGGCCCTGGCCCAAAGCTGTGGCAGATGGGCCTTGCGTTTGGCACATGACGGCCCTTGAACGTTAGATTGTAGATTTCTTGCATCTTACTCACGGCTCTGGTGATGATCCATTGAGTTGGTTAATTCTTGCATGGCCCTTACTGAAGAGCTTTTTCTAGAAACCTTGAGGGAGGTAAGCAAGTTACTCATAAGAAAGAGGGACAGAAAGAAAGGAAAAAGTGCCTACAGTGTGTGAGCAGGAGTCCGTGGGGTTTACAGAGGACCAGTGCCTTTACATTTATCTATACTTTCAAAACGCATTTATTTCCTCTGTGTGCCGGTACTATCACAGGGTAGGGTATTGGCTGGAGGAATAGGATCCATCTGTCTGATTCACTGGGGCACTTGCAGTGACTCAGTAGATGTACTCCAGTGAGTAAGATAGAAGCGTGCCGTGTAGGGATGGGGAAAATTCACCAGCAGGACAGACATGACAGGGAGCTGAGCTGTGGAGGGGATGTGATGGGGACTGTGTGCTCTGGAAGGGCCATTCCGGTGGTTCCCATGGTGGAGTGTTGAGCGATATTAACCCTAAAACTAAAACTTCCATTTTGTTTTACCAACAAAAATGGGTTTATTTTGGAATAGCCTAGAAAGGCAGCATGGGACATGTGAGCTTACAGCAAACTCACAGACAAGATGCAGAGCAAAGGAGAGGGACTCTTTTATAGAAGAAAGGGGGCACTGGGAAGCCTGTCACGTATCAGAAGTCCTTTGGAATAAACCAACTGGGGTCCCCACGTGCAGTGGCTTCCCGTTGCTGAGTTGTGAGCATCTCATTGGCTGGGCTGTGGCAGGGGTGGTGGGGGAGGAAACTGTCCTTCTTCCTTCTGGGGAAGCAAAGTAGTTGCTAAAGTAGGATCTCAGTGCAAGGCCCCTGGGGTCTGCCCTTGAGGACACCTTGAGGGCCTGAGCTCTACCTGCTGGTCTCCCGATGCTGTTTTAAATGAGGTTTCTTCTAGTAATTTTCACAGTGAGGAGGAGGAGCGGGCTGTGGGAGAGGAGGACAGGGCAGAAGGGTCAGTCCGGTTAGAGGAGGGGACAGTCCGGGCAGAGGGGGGGAGTCCAGGCAAAGGGGGAACAGCCTGCCGGGGATGCACTGCACTGATTTGGGCTCCCTGCCTTCGCATAGCACTTTGTGAGGGACGCCGTCGTGTGCACCTGTGCAGAATCACTGGCAGTCAGGGCAAGGGGAGGACCTGGGGATCACGTTCTGCTCCAGCCTCTCCCATGTAGAGAACGAGCACCAGCCAAGGGAAGAGAACTCACTCCAAGTAGGTTACCTGCAGCTGCGAGACAGTCCTCCCCAAATGCACTGGCCTCACATCCTCACGTTTCCTGTGTTCTGCGGCGTGAACCAGGCCCCACAGATGGCTCGTCTCCGTCCCCTTGGCGTTAGCTGGGATGGGAGTTCCTGCAATGCCCTGGGTAGTTGGACGCGGCAGGTGCTGGATCTGGCGCTCCTAACCGTGTCTGTCCACACCACCTGAGCTTCTAACCAATGGCAGCTGGTGGCAAGCGTTATTAGCCCCCCAGGACAGAGCGAGGACAGGGTGGGAGCTGTGCTCCTGTAGCCTGGGCACTCACACGTGTCAGGCGTGCCTGTTCATTCAGGTGGAGTGAGTCCCGTGTCCCTACGGGCCCCTGGGCAGCACTGAGTTCCCGGAACAGTCATTAACAGGACTTGAGAAATACACTTGAGAAAGACAATCCAAGACACAAGGGCCCATGCCCTGCACTAGCCTGGAACAGCTTTCTGCCAACTCCTTTTGGGCTCCTGGGTGCCCGCTCTGAGCTAGGTCCCCGAGCCACCTGGGGCCCCCGATCCGCAGGGACTGGGCCGGAGAACTGAACAGAACCATGCACCGTGCAGGGTCCCACGGAGGCTTCTCTGTGGGTGCGAGGAGCTCCCTGAACGGGCAGGGACGTAGCTATCGAAGCGGAGGGTGTCCACAAGTTAGCGTTAGATTTGGGGAAACCGGTAAAATACTTGCGAACCAGCGTCAAAAGGAGAGCAAAGGTAAATCACAAAACCAGCAAAGTGTGGGAAGCGTTAAGGGGTGGAGCCAAGGCCTGTGGGCTGGACTTACCGAGGGGCACTGTGGGAAGTGGGGAGGGGTGGGGCCACGGCCTGTGGGCTGGACTCACCGAGGGGCACTGTGGGAAGGGGTGGGGCCAAGGCCTGTGGGCTGGACTCGCCGAGGGGCACTTTGTGCGGAGGCGGAGGAGAAGTTCCTGTGCGGAGAAGGCCAATGCTGTTCCTAAGCCTTCGGTGTTGACAGTGAGGACCACCTCCTACACAAGGTAGAGACCACCCACCGCCAGAATCACTTGGGCTCATGTGGCTTTTCTTAGGGTGAAGAATCGGGCGGAAGCTTAGCCCTCATTTCCCAAGCTCCTCTCCCGCCCCTTGAGCCGCTGGGGCCGTGGGTTCCCTCCGCTTCCCACGGGCTCCTGCGTGGGGTCCGCTTCCCCGCCGGCTTCCTACTGATCCCGGGGAGGGAGCCTCACTTGGTGTTTAGTGCAAAGCTTCTGTTCATGAACAGAAATGGGTTTTCCGGTCCCCCGTCAGTTCATCCCTGAAATGTCCGGGGAGTGTTTGTGTGGCGCCTGGGGTGGTGGTCGATCGGTGCTCGGACACCCCAGAACGGCAGGCGGGACCCTGTTTCCAGGGCCTGGCGACGCCTTCCTGCTCACTCACTGGCCTGCGGGACTGCGGTCCTGCCAGAGCCCGGTGTCCTCCTGATCAGGGACACGTCTTCCGTGACCCGCCAGTCCCTCACTCCGGGCTCCAGAGCATTTGTTTCAACTCCGAGCACTTACTGCGACCCCTCCTGTTTCCCCCTCCCTACCTTGTGGCTTATATGTTAGGAAAAACAGACTGTCCTCCGAAGTTGGGACTTGTTTTGCTCATCTTTGTGGCCCTGTGTCCCCTGCCTCGTGCTTGAGCCAGAAAGATGCTCCAGAAGTAAGCCTGGTTGAAAGCAGGAACCTCGGTTTGGCTTTCTTGTGACAGGTTCTCAGCCTCGCTGTGCAAAGCCAGCCGTGTCTGGAGGGACCTTCGTCCTTGTTCCCTCGGCTCCTTTTTCCTTTGGGCGGGAACGGAAGAAGCAGAGGGGCCTGTGGGGCTGGCTCGTGCTCTCTGGGAATCCTGCGGGAGCTCTGGTGTCCTCGTGGGGGCCTGATGGCGTCTGAGGACGTGGGGTGGGTTTGTGACCATTCAGAGAAGCAGCACTTGGCTGTAGCTGGGAGGCGCTGTGACCTCTTCCCTCTCTGGGGGGACAAAACGGCTCCTGTTAAGAGAAGTGGACTCTGGACCTGGAGCAGTTGTGTTGGAGGAAGCAGGCGCTGGAGTGTTAGTGGGACAGGCGATGAGAGACGAGGACAGGCAGCGCTTGAGTGACGCCCACCCGGCTTCACGTGGGCTCATCTCTGTCCGCCTGTTAGATCCCCGCCAGGGGTCCGCCTGGTCCTCGGGTTTCTTGCATCTCTCCTGCCACCTTGTTCGTCCTCTGTGCCGTGCAGGGCTGACCCGTGCGGCCCCCCTGCGGCACTTCGAGTGAAGCCCAGCGAACATCCACCATGCGGATTTCAGGAGCTCATAGGATTGCGAGGCGGAGGGAGATGTGAGAAGCACTGAAGTATTTCTTGTTGATTATTCAGGCAGGAAGATTTGAGGGAAACTAAGAAAGAGCAGTTACTAAATCTAGCCATAAAGTTTCCAAATGGGAGAGTGCAGAAAAGACTTTCGTGGAGTACAGGACCACAAAGCAGGGGCCGAGCACGTGACCCTGGGGACAGGACGGGGGTGCCTGGAGGTTCAGTGCAGCTGATGGGGAGCTGGGGTGAGTGATCATTGAGCCCCAGGCATCAGGCCTAGACTTAAGACTGTGGCACTAGGGAGCCACAGCAGCCTTAAGAGCAGCAGAGTAGAACACACGCTCGGGATACAAGCTGAAGATTTCTCATCCTGGCATCCTTGGTCCCTGGGGACCAGGGTCCTGCTTCAGCCCCACCGGCTCCATCTCCCACCTTGCCTAGTGGCACGTGCCCAGTCCAGAGCACGTTCTGAACAGAGGCTTTGGAATTTTAACGTGGCTGAAACCCATCCGCACAAGCACATAGTGCCCTTCAACCCGTAAAATACCCACACCCACCCACGTACGTGTCCTACCCGCTCGAACTGTTTACTGAAGTTCTGGCCTTGACCCCCAGATTGGGTCACTGCCCCCAGATGAGTCAGAGGCACTGCCCTAGGGCACAGACCGTGCCATCGCTTGGAGCCTGTGCCCTAAGCTCCCTGGGGAAGTGCCTCTCTGTCGCGCCCCCAGGCCTTGCCCAGTGCAGGCCTCTGCAGTGCCCCAGACACGCCCTTGAAGTCAGGGCCCTGTGACCACCCCCCCCCCACGTTTAGGGACTGTGATCGAGTGCCCAGTGTAATCTGTTGACTTGAGAAGGTTCCTGCTTTTCTTGCCATTCAGTGGGGAGTTAGGTAAAGTCGTTCTAAGAGACTGTTTTTGCGAATCGTAGTGTGCTTCCTTGGGACGATTGTGCCGAACACCTAGTACTTTGCCAGGTGAATGGAAAACCACGCTTTGTCACGTAAAGGTTTTGTGCCGTTCCATTTTGTCCCAAGTGATGTCATTTTCATAAATTTTGTGTGCCTGGGTCTTCTGCTGAGACCATGCTCCTGCAAATGGGGGAGAAGCTGGCGGTGTGGGCCGTGGCTCCGGCTGTGGGGACACGTCCTCCTCCTCAGGAGCTGCCGAGGCCTGGGTGTGCGCAGCCACGCTCCCCCCCTCCCCTGCCCGTCACTTTACACACGCTTGCTGGGAGCTAGCGGCGCCACTGCTGGTGCCGGCCCCGAACTCGGCCATCGTGTGTCAGGGATGAAACACGCCGTAAATCACTTTTATTTATTTATTTATTTATTTATTTATTTATTTTTAAATGTTTATTTTTGAGAGGAAGGGAGAGAGAACGAGCAGGGGAGGGGCAGAGAGAGGAAGACACAGAATCTGAAGCAGGCTCCAGGCTCTGAGCTGTCAGCCCAGAGCCCGACGCAGGGCTTGAACCCACGAACCGTGAAATCATGAGCTGAGTCAACGTTGGATGCTCAACCCACAGAGACACCCAGACGCCCTGGGAGAGCTCACTTTTAGCCAAAGGATGGCATTTAAGGGAGCCTGCCAATCGCCAGCTTCTGTGTTCACACGTGTGTGTGTGTGTGTGTGTGTGTGTGTGTGTGTGGAGAGGTGTGCCCGCCAATGCCCTCCAAGGCCAGGCTGACAGTCAGAGTCCATTCCATAGACACCCTGACCTGGAAGCCTCGTGCAGGGACCTGTCCTTCCAGTGTTTTACCCAGAGCTCAGTGACAGGGACATGCACTGTCTCCTGTACTTAATCAGGATGCCCAGTCCCTTCTGTCTTAACAGTTTTCAAGACCCTTGGAATTGCTTTTTGGCCACAGATTTGCACGGGTGAAACTAGAGCTCTGGACTGGACTGCAGGGGCCGAAATGACTTGCTTGTCCTGTGTTTATAGGGAGGTGGGGCCAGCCCTTGTGACCCTGGCGACGAGGGAGCCCTCCTCATGTGCTCTGGCCCCTTCCGTGACCACGTGGTCCTGCCCGTTCCGCGGCCCCCTTGACCTCCCAGCAGAGGCGCCTCCTGCTGCTCGCTGGCCCCATGTGGGTGCCAAGTGGACGTTTAGGACAGGACGCACATGGGCAGGGCTTAGGTCTTCCCTCCGAGTTCTCCTTCATTTTGGGAAGCTCCTCGCCAGCCTCCATGGGCCCCAGACGAAAGGCCCAGGTGACCTGGACCCCCCCACTTCTTCCCGGTCTCGCTCCCCTCTGGCCAGCGTGTCTCGCTAATGTACCCCGAGCCCCACTCCCAGCTCCGTCCCCGTCCGCTTCTCTCAGCGGCACTCCCGCCCAGTGCTCCTGGGAATGTGTCCATTCACCTGGCTGTGGCCGGCCCTCCTCCCACTGATCCCCGGAGCCCACAGTGAGGACGTGGGATGTGGGTGCCCCCGTACCCCTCCGGAGCCAGCTGTGCCCACACCGGGGTCTCAGGCTCCTGGCCCCCAAGGACCATGAAGAGACAGATGTCCGGTGTTTGGGCCCCGTCTGTGGGGTGTCGGTCTGGTGGCTTTCGAGATGGCCTTCTCTTCCTCACACAGAGGGTGGGTGGCTTCGTTCCCTTGCTGCCCTCAGTCTCTGCTCCGTCCCTGGGAGACCGTCGCTCATGTGCCGATGGGCCTGAAATCCGCTGGCTTCTCCCCAGAGCTCGAGACCCATGTCCCCGCTGCCTCCTCGGTATCTTCACATGGGCGCCCACGGGGCTCCCAGACTCAGAACATCCAGACGGAACTCACTGTTCTTCTCCTGTGCGCCAGAACCGAGCGCACGTTCTCGGAGCCCTTGAAGGCTTGCTGCCCGTCCTCCGGTCCTGTGCCTCTTCTTCTGGTGGCCGCCTCCCTCCCAGCTGCCCGGCCTGCCGTGAGTCCCGGAGGCTCCTGGCCCCGTCCCCCCTCCTGTGGACCCATCCTCCACAAAGCCCGTGGTTTCTCAACAAGATGAATGCTAAGCTTCAGAGCAGGGGCCCTGGGCTCTCTGTCCTGGCCTCGCCGGACTCCGCCCCGCTGTCCTGCCCGCACACGTGTGTGCTTCCTCTGTTCACCTGCACCCTCTGACAGCGGCCGGAATCCTCTCTCCTGCTGCCTCGGCCCGTGCACACCCGGCTCACACGTGCTGGCCCTCCGCCTCCCTAGGGAAGCCACCCTGAACTTCCGGCACCTGTTTCCTGAGTCGCGAATTGGTGTCTGCACAGAACTTTTCAGCCCTGTGCCCTCGCCTGCGGCCGCCTGCCCTCCCTCCAACCCTGTTCCCTCAGAGACGAAGGCAGATGCTCGTTCTCCCGCACCACACGGCCCAGAGCAGATCCGCAGCAAGCAGAGAAGCGAGGAGCTGTTACAGAGCCTGGGCAGGAGGGGGCGGGGGCCGTCACCTAGAGCATGGCCAGACTCGATGCGGCCCGCCCGCTCACCTCGTGGCACCCCTGCCTCCAGCGTCCTGCTAGTCGTTGGCCAGCAGGCTGCCAGGCGGGGGCGGCTGCGTCCTGTGGTGGGGACACTCCCATCCTGCCTCCTGCAGGCCGCCACCTTGATGTCACTGAAGGAAGAGGTGGGAAGAGACACGTGAACGGCCACAGTCCTCAGGCCCTTACTCCTTGTCCCAGCCTCTGCCACGTCTCGCGTGCGCTGGGTGGGCCTCGATGTCATGTTCCAATGCCAAGTGTCAGAGAATTAAAGGCGTTCCACGCATTCACCTTATCGCACCATTGATTTTGCTTTATGGCTGAGTGCGGTGTGCAGAGGTCTCTGGAGAAGAGGATTTTTGGTCCGAACACAGAGGCTTGTACTGGCCACGGCACCTGTGCTCTAGTCTGAAGCCGTGGTCGGAGTTTGAGAAGAGCCATACTTAAAAAAATTTTTAACTTTTTTTAAATGTTTATTTGTTTTTGAGAGACCAAGACAGAGCATGGGTGGGAGAGGAGCAGAGAGAGAGGGAATCGGAAGCAGGCTCCAGGCTCTGAGCTGTCAGCACAGAGCCTGACACGGGGTTTGAACCCACGAACCTTGAGATCACGAATGCTCAATCGGCTGAGTCCCCCAGGCGCCCCGAGAAGCTGCACTTTTCAGTCTCAGAGTTTGCCAGCGTGAGCAGCATCGCATTCTGCCATGCTTCCCTCAGGAGCCGGAACCGTTTACTGTCCCCAGCACGGTCGTGTATGATCTGGTGCCTGACACACGTCTGTAACCTGCTCACTGAGTATTTGTATTTTGTGACATTTGCATCTTACCTCATCCGTGATGGTAGCCGCTTTCCTTCTGGCAATGTCTGCATCCTCCTGTCCCTGATCAGCAGGAGGCTGGGTGGGTAACCTTGCTTACTAAACGGCATGCAAATAAGAAGCAAGATAAACAGGGTGGAAACTAGGGTGTGTTATTGGCCAGGAAGGTGAGCATTTGGTCAAGGACTTTGAAAAGCTTCTGTTAACAAAGTTTCTTTTTTTTTTTGAGACGGAGAGCATGTTCCAAGTCGTGGAGATTGCTCGAGGGTCCTCCCAGTTACAGCTTTCTGGGTGGTCTTGTAATTTCTAAACCTCGGCATGCACGCACTTTTCACAAAGCCTGATGTGATTGTACATCCCGTGACTCCACCATCCACGTTATGTTCAGACAGATGGACTTAGCCAGCTGGGAAGAAAACATGGATTCCTGGCATTTGCAGTAATTTGTAAATGCAGCACCTGTGTATGAGGGCTTTCAGGCGGGTATGTGAGGGAACGTTACTTTCTTGGACACAACTGGGGTGCCGGAGCCTGGTGTCCTCTTTCAGAGCTGAGAAGGACCCTTAGAGATCTTTGACCTCATGTGTTTATTTTATTGTTGAGAAAAACGAGGTCGGAGAGGAAGGAACGCACAGGAGGCAGAATGAGAACAGAGTGCCCAGAGCCTTCGCGGGTGCATCGTTGTGAACACGAGGTGGCGGTCTCGCTGCACTGATGGTCCTCTGCCCCGGGGGCTGCCTGGGGATGTTGGAGGCCGTCAAAATGTGAACACCCTGCTATTCCGACCAGCCACACGGCCTGACTTAGACGACAACATGTCTGCATTTGAGGCTCGTTCCTCTTGGCGCCTGCTCACACGGGAGCATCAGCATGCGTTCTAAAACAAAGTCAAATCGTGTCACAGTCCGTTTTCAAACAGTCCTGGGTTTTAAACTCTGGGAACGACACAGGCCTGGCTCTTTTCTAAGGCGCTGTGCCCGAGTCTCCTGTTCTCTCCTCTCCTAGACTTCCCTGTGCACTAACCACTTCCGTCTCTTTGTAATCTCCGGCGTGTCCCACTGGGACACTTCCTTCCCATTGGCAAATGTAGGTGTCTGACCCTTGGGCTCCCTTTATACCTGGAACCTGATGGCAGTTTCTGTAAAATGTATTGTTGTCAGTTGGTGAAGTCTCCGTCTCTTTCCACTGAACTGGGTGCTTCTCAAGGGCCATGATCTGCTGTGTCCCTGTAGGAAGTCATACAGTGTCTGGCTTAGGGGAGACTTGCTGGTGAATTGAATGTATCAGTGGATGCTAGTTTGGGCCCTCAGATGGAAGGAGGTAGAGGAGGAAAGGGAGAGGAAGAAAAATGACAGAAAGGGCAGGGGGAGTGAGGGAAAGGAAGTATTGATGGTGGGTAGACGGATGGAGAGATGGATAAGTGGATGAAGGATAGATGATAGGTGGAGGGGGGATGGGATCGCTGACAGATGATGGATGGAGGGGTGGATGAGCAGGTCGATGGGGTCGGGGATGGATGAGTGGATGGATGGGTAGATGGATAGTAGAGGCAGGATGAGTAGACAGTGGGTGGATGGATGGTAGGTGAATGGATAGATGGGTAGATGGGTGGCCGGGCAGCTGTATAAATGGATGACGTTGGGCTAGATGATGGGTGGATGGCTGGCTGAGTGGATAGATGGGCTGGGTGGGTGGATGGATGGATGATGGACGGGTAGATGATGGGTGGCTGGGGGGTAGGATAGGTGATGGATGGTCGTTTGATGGATGCATGGCTGGCTGGGTGGATGGGTGGATGGGTGGATGGATGGGTGGACGGGTGGATGGGTGACAGATGGACAGGTAGACGGTAGACAGGTGGCTGGGTAGATGCGTACGTGGATGACGGACGGGTAGACGATGGCCAGGTGGATGGTTGTGTGGTGTGTATGTCAGCCATGGAACCTGCAGACTCGCCACCTTACCCTCTGCTCCTGTGTTTCCTCCTTGCAGGTCGTGGGCATTTTCGCTGGATTTGGGCTCCTGCTGTTGGTGGCCTCACCCTTCCTGCTCTTGGCCACTCCGTTTGTACTTTGCTGCAAGTGCAAGTGCAGTAAAGGTGACGATGACCCATTGCCCACCTAGAGGAAGGCGCGACGCTGGAAGGGGACCCCTGCCTCCGGGAAGCGTGGCTCGCCCCCACCCCACCCCGCCGCCCCCCCTCACTAAACATCTCTCTTGCCTTATGTGCCCCATTGAGCTTCACAGGGTCACGCTGGATGCCGTGATTTCAGGGACTGATGTCAGAGCTCTTGCCGAGCCCCGGGTGCAGTCGCCTGGGCGTGAGGGAGGCAGGCGGGCGTGGGTAGGGCGCGTCCCCACACGATCGATCTCTGCCGACTTGACAAGTGAGGCACTGTGCAAAGCACCCCGGGCAGATTCCTCCCCGTGACGACAGGCTAGGAGTGTCTGGTGGCTGCCTAAGAGACGTTCTAGGGCAAAATGCTGTCCGTCTCCTCCTCGGCGTCCTGAGGCTGCCGTGTTTTCGAGAGGAGTCTTTTAAGGATTACAACTCACTTGAGGCAGAATCCAATAATTCTGACTTGAGAGAAGCACTCTGTTTATGACAACTGTTTTTATTACTAATGGCATTTAGTAAAATCCTTTTTAGAAGGTGTCTTTTTGTTTTTCCAGCCGAGTAGTGAAAAATCAACAAGGTGCATCTAAACCATCCTATGCCTTTCTTGAACTGTGCATTTTAAGAAGTTATCGCTCAAATGACTTTTCTGACTCGGTCACATTCAGGAGATTTGGAAAGCCTTACGCGCTCTTTGTGTTTCTCTTGACGCTCGTGACGAAGTTTTGGACACCGGACGCGGTGTGCTGTTACAAACGCGCTTCCCATACTGTTGCCTTTCTTTGATGATGCCGGAGTGTTTAAGGAGTGTGTTCATCACTAGATTTCCCTTCTGTTTTTTTCCCCCTTTGGTGATTCTGGGGCTTCTGTCTTCTCATCCAGGTACGAGCACATGTTCCGTAATTTCTTTGGAAACCAAATGTTGTCCTCGGGAACGGCCTTGCTGGGCATCAGCATGCCTAGGCTGCCTGCCCCAGCCTCCTGGTGCAGACAGCAAGGAGAGAAGGGTGCTGTCCGGGCTTCCTGGCAGGACTGGAGGCCCCCCCTGGGACCTGGGGGCGAAGCGTCCTGATTTTCAGTTGTTTAAATGACTTATGTTATTTTGGAGAAATCCTGTTCCCTTACCCAGTTCCGAGTCCCGTTGCTAACCATTTTGCCCCGCTGAAAACACCTGTGTCACTTAGTTACTCCATTTAGGGGATTTTACCACTCGGCCTCTCCTGGGCTGTGTGTGACCGTCACCACGGCAGTCGAATGCGGGGATGAACGACATACACTTTGCTCTATCCTTTGACTTTCAAAAGGGGAGAACGCGTGTTCTTTACGGAGAGTTGACTGATTTGGCCTTTAAAGCCACCTGTGCTTCTAAGGCACAAGCTGCTTGCATTGAACTTGGCAGCTTCTGAAGTAACAGGCAGATGTTGTCGAGTTATTATAGTGGAACTTTCTAACCCTTATTACACATTCCACAAAGGACTGAAATGGAAACAAAATCCAACTTGTTTGCTCGTTGTGAGCATGTTTGTAAAACGTGGTGGGTGTTTTGTATGTTGGGCTTCTACCTTTCTGCGTTAGCCTCAGGTCCTGCTTCCCTCCCCTGTGTAGAAACTTCTTTATTTCTTAACATTTGGTAGGTTAGAAGGAACAGCATCCCGTCACTCTTCACCGGTCATATTTATTATCTTTATGAAACTGAACCTGTTAGGAAACTGGTCTGTGTCAAACTCACGTTCAGAACATTCTCCTTCTGACCGCGGTGGGATTCTGACTCAGTAACGAAATACAGACATGCCTGAGGCTGTCTTTTCGATGGAGCCCAGGCAGGAGTCTCTAGCTGGAATTGTTGTGACAGGGTCTTGAGGTAGGAGGCTTCCTGGAGAAGTAACGCTCCCTGAGCCCTGAGGCTTGAGTCGGTGGCCCAGGCCGGGGTCAGTGAATACACTTGTCTAGTGGCACCCTTTAAAATGCCTGTCAAGGGCGGCAGGCTCGTGGCCCTGTTTCCATGGTGACCCAGGAGGGGCAGACCTCACCCCATCCTGGTCCCGTGGCACACGGCGCCCGTCCATGCGGTAGGTCCCTTCTCCACCGAGGTAGAACTGGAGCCTTTGGGAAGGATGCCCTCCCTGGGCGGGAGCTCAGGTCTCTGTTCTTAGCGGGTCGGGCTGTTCATCTGTCCCGGAGAAATCCGTAAGCAGGCCCTGCACGTCCGTAGCCCCCACCATCCTTGTGCCTTCACCCCGACATGTTTCACACGCGCGTGGTTGGACCCAGGTAGGGACCATGAAGATTCTGGGGCCAGCCGCAGCCACACTGGCACCAATTTGTTCCGAGATTTTGCACCACGCATGCCTCCCTTTGATTTTGTAGTGATACAACTAACACCATCTGTTCCTCGGGAAATACCAGCAGGATTGTGTCGTGATCCTTATATAAACTCACATTTCCCCCCGTCTGACCCCTTTGATTTCAGTAGGGAACACGTCCCCCGCGTTACTGGGGGTGCAGTGTTAGCCACGCCTCGTGTAAAATGTACACGGGACGTGGGAAGACTGCCCACGTCTTGGGTTTTGACCTTGCGCTTTCTCCCTGGGGAAACCTGGGGAGCTCTGCCCTTAGTAGGCGGCTGTTGGGTGGCTTAGCTTGTCTTAACAGATACTCCCTTTCTCGGATGGTCTTCACGCCGACGTCCTGGAAGCACATGTATGTTTATCCCTTTAGAGGCCTTGAAGTCCTGGCGAGGAGGGAGGAAGGTCCTCAGATCATGGCTCACTCAGCTGATGTCTGGTTGGGGTGGCCCTGGGGGGCTCCGCCGACCTGTGGGTCATCGGAGTTGGACCCCATTCGGTGGTTTTGCAGGACATGCCCGGTCTCTCCGTCTGGCTCTGTCGTGTCCCCTGCAGCTCGGCCCTGGAGCTTTGCAGCGGTTGCTAGAGGCCAGTGCGCTCCGAGGAGGACGCCGTAGATGTTCGTGGGGCAGAGCGTGCTCACCTCCCGGGAAGGCGAGATCAGCCCTTCCCGTCAGTTCTTCCTCTTCCGCCCCCGCAGGAGCACCGTAGCCCAGGGACCGACCTCCCCAAAGGGGAACGAATTCTCTTCATGGCATAATATTCCATAAAAACCAGTGTAGGCTCCAGGCCGATTCCTCCACTGGAACACAGGGCCGTGGGGAACGGGATCCTCAGACATCCCCAAACTACTCCAAGATGAGTCTGTCTCTTCCATCCGTCTCGCTTGCGAAGTTAGATGTTATCTAAGAAATTGGGAGAGGACATTCCCTTGATAGTCTCTAAAAGTGAGGAGATTGGAAAGAACCAGGGTGGGCCTTTTGTATATTTCTCAGATTCCCCTTTATTAATATCTCCCTGTATATATATATATATAAATATATATATATAAACCGCAGCGAAATCATCAAGGGAAAACATTTTGCATGTATAAAGCTTCACAAAGGCCTCTTTAAAAAATACCAAAGCTTGTTTATTCTTTATAATTAACTGAAGCCCTTAGGAAAATACACAAAATGAAGAGGTCATGACTGGTATTGCCAAAAATGCCAAATGGAATGAGGGGCCTGCGCTCACTCTAGGGGCTGATGCGTTGTTAGTAGGCGAGCATGCCCTCTGGGCTGGTCAAGGCCCCACGGGCTCCCTTCTCCCCCCGGTTTGTAAAATCTCGTCTTCCACACTCCTGGGAGCCAGGGCTGAGGGGTAAGTACCAGCCGCCTGCCTGACCTTCCCTTCGTCCTGTGCTCATTCCACCACGGGTGTGTTTTTACTCCTGTATAAAAATATGCATGAGCGGGCCATGCACATGTAGACGGTATGTATCTGACAGCAGTGGTTAAAACAAAAGTTCGGTTCTCGTTTTTGACTCATCAGTCCATTTTGTGCCACTAACACTGTGATGTATAAAAGAGCTGTTTGAATGCCTTTTAATGTTGTGTTTTGTACTCTGGAATCACACGGAAAAGTTTGATTTGTAATTTCAATACATATTTTAAATGTACCGTGTCTTACGTAGTCTGTCTGCGCCCCCCCCCCACCTCCTTTAGAAAAGGCGTTTTTCTCTTCAAAGACATTTTGGCTGGAATACAGGTTACTTTTGTAAATCCGGTCTGGCTCATCTTTTGTACATTCTTCCTTGACTCCTGGCCGGGGAGCAGAAAACACGATGGGGGGAGACGGAGCCAGGGCGGGTGGCGGAGGGGTCTTCCTTCGCTAGAACTGAGTTTCTGCCCTGACGTTCTCTCCGTTGGGAATATTCACAGCTCCCAGTGCCAGACTGAGTCGCTGGGCCGCAGGGTAAGAGGCCACACACTCCCAGTAACGCGGCGTCAGAAAGCATCTCCCCGTTGGCCGCTTCCGTGCCCGAGCCAAACACTTAGGAGCCTGTCAAAATGCACGGGCAGCATCATAACAGCCCCTGGGCACCTGTTCCTCCCGGGGACAGAAAAGTACAGACTCTGCCTGTCCTCACGGTAATGCTGGGAATTCACTTTGATTTTCACTTGCTTCGTTGACACTTTGTGGGAGGAAATCCACCCTGTTTACTAATGTGAAGCAGCAGACTCAGGAGGGGCAACTGTTTCCTGTGCCATGGTTACATTTTAAAAACCATCCTTAGAAGCTTAAGGTGCAGATCGGAGGGGGTGTGTTTTGTAGACTGGCGGTTTGCTGGCATCACAGACACTGTTCCTGGTCGCTGGAGCTCCTGGTCTGGAGCGGAGGCAGCTCTGCGGGTTGGCGATGGGGCTGAGGTGTGGCCAGCGCTGTGTGGCGGGCGCACGCACGCACAGCACTGGCCAGGGAGGTGGGTCAGAGGAGGCTGCTGGGAAGATGCCGTGTGTGACCCTGCGGATGAGTAGGCGTCACCTGAGCAAAACTCCAGGCAGGCGTGTTCGAGGGAGTGGCCAGTCCAGGAAGCTGGTCCTTCTGGCCCATCGGGGTGGCGGCTTCCCAAGTGTCCAGCCTCATGGGGTGCAGGGCATGGAGCTGGGGAACCCAGCTCCTAAGCCGTGGGGAGTGGGCTTGGGCTGCCGTGCAAATCACCACAGACTGGGGGGGGGGTTCAACAACAGAAGTGTATCCTCTCACGGATTTGGAGGCTGGAAGTCCATGATCGGCGTGTCACCAGCATCACCTCTGAGGACCTTGGGGAGGAGTGTGTTCCCACCCTCTTTCTGGCCTCTCGTGCTTTGCTGGCCGTCCTTTGCCTTCCTCACCCTGTCGATGCAGGACCCGAGTTCTGGTCGTCCTCGCATGGTGGTCTCCTGTGTGAGTGTCTGCGTCCAGATTTCCCCTCTACCAGGACACCAATCCTTGGATCTGGGCCCCCCACTAGTCCACTGCGACCACATCCTCGCTTGCTCGTCTGCAGAGACCCAATTCCCAAGTAAGGTCCCATCACAGAGACCCCCAACATCCTTCCTGGGGACACAGCTCAGCCTCTGATAGGGAGCGAGGTCCGCAGGTGGACAGCCCTGCCCTGGTGAGGCCAATCAGAGGAGACGGACAAGACCAAAAGGTGGGGTCCAGAAGCTCCTGCTGCTGAGCCCCCTCCCTGAAACAGGGCTTCTACGTTGTGGTTGAGCTTATCTGGAATGTGGAGACAGCCCCAGAGAACGCTCTTGCTGAGAAGCCATTTTTAAGCAGATAAATCCGCATGCATGTTGTATACATAGGCACGTGATTTGTTTCCCTCCCAGAACATCTGGATGGCGATGTTTACCAACATTAACGACTCAGAGGCACCCGAGGTGCTCGGCACCAGAGGTAGGACGGTACCGACGGGCAGCGCAGGAGCAGGGCGCTGTTCTGGGTTCAGCTCAGCGTGTGCAGGTGCCCCTTGGGGACGATGTAAATGCCAGCGTGGCCAGACCAGGAGACCGTGTCCAGTACTTGCTTTGGGACTGGGCTGTCCAAGCCAGTGAGGGACTCAGCCATTTAAAAATAGCAGTCATGGGTGCCTGGAGGGCTCAGTGGTTGAGCGTCTGACTTCGGCTCAGGTCATGATCTTGCGGTTCCTGAGCTGGAGCCCCGCATCGGGCTCTGTGCGGGCAGCTTGGAGCCTGGAGCCTGCTTCCAATTCTGTGTCTCCTTCTCTCTCTGTGCCTGCCTCTCAAAATAATAAGTAAACATTAAAAAAAAATAAAAAATTTAAAAAATAGCTGTCACTGCTCATCACTTGGTTTCCCCAACTTGTTCCCTTCCCTCCATCTCTCGGGTGTGCACTTTAGGGACTGACGGGCCCGGCACTGGGAGGCGGGGGCGGGGCCGGCACTGGGAGGCGGGGGCGGGGCCGGCACTGGGAGGCGGGGGCGGGGCCGCATGGTCAGGTGTGTGGTCGCTGCAGTCGGGGCCACCTGGAAACAGGTGCCAGGCCGTGTGACAGGCGGGGGCACCGTTTCCTCATTGGAACACAAGGCTACAAACGCCTCCCCGTGCCTTCCCCAGGACAAACGGGGAGGCTCAGGAGTTGTGGAGGCAAGTGTTCGGCACGACGTGAAGCCATGAACGAGTCCCAGCTGTGGTGGGAGGTCGGTCCTGCCAGGAACGCCCCCGCCCCCCGTCCGCTCCCACCCACCACGCTCCCCCCGCCCCGCTGTCCTTCCAGAACCCGGACACGCACGGGCCTGACCACTTCCCCGCCTGCACCACAGCTCAGGCCGCCAGGGGCGCTGGGGAGCGGCTGGGTGTGCAGGGCTCCGACGCCCCGAGGGAAATGGGGGAGAATCCTCCACGTGGGAAAAGTCAAAGTCACTTGTCCCCTGGGCAATTGTCTGCGTCTTTCCTGATACCTATTTTTATTCTACTTATTTTTGTCATGGACTCGGAAAATCCGCTCAGAACGGGCGTATACTTCATTACTCACCACACTCGGAAGACTCTGCGGGACGTAGTCTGTCCCCACTCCTTGGGGTCTCTCCACTTACCATTTTTAGGAAAGGCCCAAAACGTAAAGGAATATATTTGAAAGGTTCTGACAAATGGACTCAATTTTATCTAGGGATTTAGGAAATGAACATTGTTTATGGAAGATTTTCATGCTTCATGTCACCAGTTCCTCCCGTGCTGTGACACATCTACTGTGTAAATGCTTGTTACTGAAGGACTTGTTATCTTGATGTCATGTGTGAGATCTGCAGATGTCTGGGGAAGGAGGGTCAACGAGGGTCACCTGGTTAAAAGAATCAGCTGTCAAATCTGAACCGGAGATGTGCGGATGTCTTAACTATAGAAGTAAAAACTCACTAGTGTGAATCAAGACCCTGTTATGAGTCCAGAGCTTTTCTTGCTGCCGTACACTGGCTCTGGGAATGCTCACAGACCCGCAGGGATTATCCTCTCCATGCGACACCAGAGAAACGGGGTTGTGGAGAGCCACTGCCACAGGTGATACCAATAGGAAGTGGCAACATGGTGTTGGGGGCCCCGGGTCTGTCCATTAGACCAGTGTGCCCCACCACACTGCCTCCGGTCCTTCCTTTCCTGCCCTGCCCCTGCCACCATGCAGAGACATCCCTCCACAATGTGTGGTAGCTTCCTGGTCTTGTCCCTGGGGAGCTTGAACTCTGTGTCTGGAGACGATACCACATTTGAAGACCGGAGACTCCGGTCCTACACTCAGCCCGGCCCAGGGAATGAGAAGAAGGCCCCAGGGGAGCTCAAGGGGGAAATAGTTCCTCTAAGACACACAGGCTGTCTTGGATGCCGTCAGTGCTGTGAACACCCCAACTCATCACACAGTGACCTTTCCGGGGGTCTGGCTGGAGACGATGGCCGCTGCAGGATAAACACTGTCCTTCCCACATCAACATTGTACTGCAATGAAACGGATTCTCACCACAGCCCTAGAGAAGCAAGTATCAATACTGTGGAAATTCTTCACGCTGTAGGTGAGGAAACTGAGGCTCCTGCTGAATCTTCCCAGTAGCAGTGACAAGTAGATGGAGGAGCAGAGGCCCCGCCCCCCAGCTTGTAGAAAGAAAACTCAGGATGTAAGCACTTCAAGGGCAAGGCCAGTGGCGACCAGGGGACCCTCTCTTCAGAAAGGGTTTCAGAGATGTGGGAACGGGGCAGCCTTGCTGGGATCGAGGGGGATTATCCACAGCATGAGTAACAACAGCCTGAGGATTTTCCCAAACTGTTCTTCTGGGACAGCGGAGTGCTTCCCAGGACAGGATCGCCGCAGAAATCAAGATTCCCCAAGGTATGAAGTGGAATAAAAACAAGATCCTGGATGAAACTGAAAATCACAGAAGCAAATGTTGGCAAAGGCCACTCAGCTCATTCTGGAAGAGATCCCCTTTAGCTGAAGATTAAGTAGGACTGTGCAGGAGATGGCTGAGGTACAGTGGGCGCCAGAAACCTGCTCTGCAGAAATGACCGGTAACAAAACCACCAAAAGACGTGAAGCTTCCCAGCTCCATCCTCATGGGGCTACAAGCCACTGTCCTACACGAGAGGACAGGGACCTTGGGAAGACATGAAATCTTTTATTTATTATTATTTTATTATTTTTTAACGTTTATTCATTTGTGAGAGAGAGAGTATGAGTGGGGGAGGGTCAGAGAGAGAGGGAGACCCAGAATCCCAAGCAGGCTTCAGGCTCTGAGCTGTCAGCACAGAGCCCAATGCAGGGCTCAAACCCATGAACTGTGAGATCATGACCTGGGCCGAAGTCAGACACTTAACCGACTGAGCCACCCAGGCTCCCTGGATATAAATTCTTAAGGACAAAAGCAATAGAGGAGAAATGATTAATTAGGTAACGTAACATCCCTCCGGGCAGAGAGGATCTCCGGAGATTTTGTTTTCTGGTTCCACCTGACACCCAAGATCTGAAAAATAATCCTTTTGGTCCACGAAGGGGAAAGGACAAAAAGTCCCCCACACTTGGTCCCTTGAGAAGTTTTCAGGGGCAGCAGGAAGAGGGTGCAGTTAGGGTGTCATCTGTTTCACTTTTCGGCACAGCTGATTGGTTGTGATGCAGAACGGACATTGACTAATACTGTAACGTTTTTACTAATGACAAAGGCACAATCAGCATGTAGTTGAAACTTGCAGATGATACTAGAGAGGGAGTTGCTATCACTGAGGAGGAGCAGGCCATGCAGAGGGGCGGAAGAGGGGCGCGTACAACAAAGCGAACCTCTGCTTTGCAAGACCCAAAGCAAAATCCACCTGCAAATAAAATGCACACTGGACGGGCTCCGAGGGCGAGGCAGCCACAGGCCTGCAAGGGAGGGCTTTTCCAGGACAGTTTCGCCACCTCCCACCGGCCCTCCTCGGCCCACTCCACCGCTCCACCTACAGATGGACCGCTTCTGGGTTGTTCTAGTGAATCCAGCCGCCCTGTCCCGATTCCAGCTCCAGCCTTTGGGATTCTCCCCGCAGCATTTCCTGCCCCCCCACCCCCAGGCTCTCCTTCCCGTTAGGCAGTTGCCTTTGCGTATTTTGTTTTAATTCAGATTCCATGGCTTGCCCACCTGGCTGTGGGCCCCTCTTCCCTTGCCTCGTTGTCTGCTGTGGAGTCACTGGTGCCTTGGTCACCGGCAGATCTTAGGGACCTGCGTCCACTGCCCCCCAAGTGAGCAGCAGCAGCCCCCTGACAGTCTCTTTGCCGGGTAAGGCGCACGGGCAGGCTCCCTTCGGAGCTCTTGGCGGTGTAGAGCTGCCATCTGCCGAGACGCACAGTGCCCGGGACCGCACAGCCTGGCCCCCGGGAGCTCCCGCCGCGCTGGCGTTTGTCAAAGAAATGGCTCATTCACCAGCTGGAGGTGAGGAGGGAGACTCCGAGAAGTACGTTACACCCTTAACTGTGGCGAAGTAGAGGTTTAAACCTACCGAGCTCTGTCTTTGTATCACACGGGACTCCCTGTGTCCCTTATTGGAGATGGTGACCCAATGCCTGTGTTCTGTCTAGATACAGGACAGTCTAAGCTCTTGGACAGCCAGCTGGTTTTCTCCAGCCTTTATTTTTTGAGGTAAATATCAGATCTCTTATGATCAATCTGTAAACATTTCCCCAGATATTTTTTTTTCTTTAATTTTTAAAAATTTTATATAGAGAGAGAGCAATCAGAGAGGGGGGGGAAAGGGAGAGAGAAAGAATCTCAAACAGGCTTCACGCTCCGTGCAGAGCACTACATGGGGCTCGATCCCATGATCCGGGGATCATGACCTGAGCAGAAATCAAGAGTCGGATGCTTGGGACGCCTGGGTGGCTCAGTCGGTTAAGCGTCCGACTTCAGCTCAGGTCATGATCTCACGGTTCGTGGGTTCGAGCCCCACATTGGGCTCTGTGCTGACAGCCAGCTCAGAGCCTTGAGCCTCCTTCGGACTCTGTATCTCCCTCTCTCTTGGACCCTCCCCTGATTTCTCTCTCTCTCTCTCAAATAAGTAAAACATTAAAAATTAAAAAAAAGTCAGATGCTTAACCGACTGAGTCCCCTGGGGGCCCCCCAGATGTTTCTAAAGGACACGGACTCTTTATTAATCTTGACTCTACCACTGTTACTCTTTCTAAAAAATCAGCCCTTATTAACCTGATATCACAAATCTCCAAATTTCCTGTTATTCCACGTATTTTGCATTAGTTGGTTTTAATCAGAGTCAAAGAACGCTCCAGACATCGTGGTTGGGCACATCTACACGGCTTTGACTCTGTGGCTTTCTCTTCCCTGAGATGTTTTTCCTCATAATGTTTGTGAAAGGGGAAGCCATGTTTCCTAGAGGTACCTCCACAGTCTGCATTTCACGGACCGCATCCCTGTGGGCTGTGTGCGTGCCCCCTTCTCCACACCCCCCGGACATGGCTGTTATGTCTAGATGTGTCTTTCTGAAGAACTTAAAGGGGGGAGTGCTGGGTGGCTCAGTCGGTTGAGTGTCCAGCTCAGGTTGTGATCTCAGGGTTCGCGAGTTCGAGCCCCGCACCCAGCTCTCTGTTGTCAGCACAGAACCCATTTCAGATCCTCTGTCCGCCCCACACCTCTGCCCCTTTCCCACTTGCACACATGCACACCTTGTCTCTCAAAAATAAATAAACATTAAGAAAAACAACTTAAAGTGGACAGAGGAGACCAGAGGGGGCCTGGTAAGAGTTGCCTGGATGAATCAGGACAACGTATTATCAACCTAAGGCTTTATTTTTCATGTTTCTTCTCTCGTCCTCCATCTTCCCCGCCACCCCCAGCCCAGTGCTATTGGAGTCAGGCAGCCGTGGGGTGTCTGTGCTGAGGTGTCTGGGTAGGGTGACTGCACCAAACACGCAGGGGAAAGCAAAACTTTAACGGAGATGCAGAGTTGTTCGTGTAGACAGAGGCGTGGGGGCCGATGGGAGCAGATACCCGGCCAGTCTCAGTGCCAGTAACCAGGGGTCAGAAGTCAGACGGAAACCTCCGTAAGCTTCCCCGTGCAGGGCTTCGTTACCCTGGAACTTAGCCCAAGTCCAAGCCAGCAGGGGTGAGGGAGACACCCCAAGCCAGGCACAGGGGTGGGGTGGCGGGTGCATGCAGGGAAGTGCCCTGAGTGGGTTGCTTCACAGGAATTGTTTAAAAACTCATTTTCTTGAGCAAAGGGGGTGCCAGAGGCAGAAAAAAAACGCAGTGATACTTCGTGGGCATCAGAATCTGCCGAAAGCCGGGTGCCATGATCACAGACGCGGGGCTCAGGACCCGAAACGGCGGGAAAACGACACGTAAATGCTGGTTGCGGACCCAGCGCTGTTTCCAAGTATCACCCATCTGGGCGCCAGCCCGTCGGGATAAGGTTCACAACAAGGGCTTTCTGGACAGAGCCCAGTGCCAGGCGAGGCCCACCAACCGCGTCTCCGCGGCCTCCCCCACCCGCCTGGTGCCCCCCTCACGCGTTTTCCTCTTCTGTCTTTTGTCCTTTTTGGTACTTCCTTCAAACCGTTGGAAAGTCTGAGCTCTGATTCTAATGCTTGTTGTTGTTGTTGTTTTAACTAAGAGGTTTCTGGCTGGCATTCTGCTTTCCCAAAGAGACGTCTGTAGCCAGGAGGATGTTGACGAAGTCAGCAGGGCTCAGGTCCAAGTGCCCGAGTGTCCAGGCGACCGCCAGCCTGTTCTCAAACTCGCGCGGCAGCCTGCAGGGCTGGCTGCTTCTTTTGTTCCCGTCAGATTCCGAAGGAGTCAGCCGGCGTAAGAGGGCAGGGCCCTCCGAGCCTTCCTCTCTCGCCAAAACTGCAGCCAGAGGAAACCACCAGTGAGGTGGAGGGAAAGGCTGCTGTGGTTTTCTGGGGCTCCAAAGTCCTGTTCCAGGTTTAGCTCCAATTTTTCCAGCTCATGCTCCCTAACCGCAACCTCCCGGGCCTTCGCTGTCCCAGACGGCCCCCGAGACGCCCGGAATCTCCCGCCCTCTCTCCTCACCTGCAGGTTCTCTCAGCCTCCAAGAGATCCACCCACGTCCCATCCTCTGTGAAGACTTTCCCGTGGATCTGGCCTCCACCTGCCTCCCGCCCGGGACCAGCATCTCCGGCCTCTCCTGCTCCTCCAGCCCCCTGGCATGTGGTCTCGTCACCAGGCTGGCACTTGAGATCAATTGCAATGGCAAATTTATGAGTCTGTGTTCCTTTGTGGAATGCGCTTTCCTTGAGGGGACGTAGGGCCTGAGTCTACACTTTATTTTTCCTAGTGTCTAGGGGATGGGCACCGGACGATTTCTAGAAGGGCCCATGGAAGCCGGAGAATCAGAAGGCAAATAACACAGTACTTTGAAGACCGGGCTCTGCTGACGCGGTGGCCTCAGGTGGCCTCCTCCGTTCACCCCCCACATCATGGAAGTTGGTCACAGACATAAACAGGCTGCTGGCACTCAGACCGGGGCTTCATCATCAGGTCCAAGTTCATTCCTAGAGTCCAGGCAAAAGCGTAACATAGCACTGTGGCAGTCCACACCGAGCTTGCTTATGTAAATATTTTTCTGCCCAGTTTTATGGGTCTGAGTCGGGGTCTGACTTCCAATGTCAGCACAGAGCCCTGGTGGGAGTATAACGTTTCCACCAGGCGTCAGATGAATGTTTGTGAATATTCTGTAGTCGCTGCCTTCTATTGTTCCTGGAAGACGTGTATTATTTAGAGAGTGATTAATCATATTCCGAGGGAAGGTGGTGGAGCCAAGCCCCATGGGGAGGTGTCCGACGGCTTTTTCTTCCCAGAGGAGCAGAATTAATAACATCAACCAAAGCTTTCCCAAAGAACGGCTTGTGTTCTGCACGGATCTGCGCACATTTCCACGGGTCTGGGAAGAATTCCATTACCAGGCCGCCAGCCCAGGAAGAACACCTCTCAGGAATAAGTCTCCTGCCGTTCTCTCTTGCTGACTGTTAGCAGACTCGCTCTTCGGCGTTCACGGTTTAGGCCAAACACCGAGGCCTAGAATTATGTCTCCCGCTTACTTCTGGTAAGGATGCCACAGCTTTCCAAGTTAACCCAACACGAGAATGAGAAATAGGTCTGGAGTCTCAGGAGTTAATGCCCAGGAATACCCGCTCTGTGCTTGGGACACGGTACTTGACAGGCGTCACCTACCAAATATCACATGTAATGTAAGTCATCTATATTGTATGTAGGCTTTTTTGTTGTTTTACTTCATTTCAGATGAAAGAGGCAAGAGTGTATCAGTTTGTTATTGATAATTAATGAATCATCCCCAAATTTAGCGGCTGAAAACAGCAAACACTTACTACTGCCTGTGTATCGAGTGGTGGTGTGGACATTTCTTCCAGCCTCCGCAGAGCTCGCCCAGGCCCCTGCATCGGCCCTGGGTCATCTGGGTATGGGGCTCTCCGGATCCAGGCTGGGGCCTGTCATGCGTCCCTCACCTCGGCTGGGACCGTTGGACAGACTGGGCTGGGCTTCGTGTGGCCTCTCACTTCCTGCCCTTGTGACAGACGACGTCCTCAGCCTGGCCCGGGCAGAGGTCAGGGACGGAGCAGATCCGGGCACCGTCTCTGGTGGTCTCAGCTCGAAACTTCCGTTCTGACTTTCTCGTGTGTTTTGGTGTTCTGGTGGTATTGTTTCTTTTTGGGGGGTTTTGCCAAAGCACCTCTCGAGAATGCTTCAGGGTTACGAAGTGGAGAACTGTTTTCTGCCTCTGGCGGGGAGCTGCTGTAAAGTCACATTGCAAAGGGGGTGGACCGAGGGAGGACATGCGTGCACCCGTCACTGCTGTGTTCTCAGTACTGATGTGGAGTAACCAAAAACAGAGGGATAGAAGGAGAGCCTTCCATCTCAACAAGGAAAGGGCACAAGGCGTTGCATCCATGGCAGGAAGGACATTATTGTCCCATGTTAAAACCGGTGACAGACATCTCCAGAGGGAGTGAGATAAATGAGGTTTGATCACCACTGACTCCAGAGCGCCGTGTTGAGTGCTGTGGACCAGAGGACACAGTGGAGACACTGATCCAGTTTCTCTCTCTGTATCTCTGTTAACTTAGAAGTGACTTCTGCCCTCGGCTCAGAGGACTGATTGTGGGACAGACCCGTCCGTGGCTTCACTGATTCTACAGCTCAGCTGTCTCCCTTCTGCTCCTGCAGGGTATTGGGGGCGGTCACGTTCCGGATGGAGCAGTTTCCAGTAAGAACCTGTGCATTCCTCTCCTCTCTTCAGAGACTCTTCAGGAGGAATGAAAAATGTAACAAAACAACAACAAAAATTCATTTAGAAATGTTTGTGGTCTGAGTACTGAGCAGAGATGGAAGAGCTAAAAAGTTTGACATTTATCCTCAGGTTAAGTTGTAAGCAGGTCAGAGGCACGATCAGCTTTACAATTTAGAAAGGGCACGTGTGTCCCGTGTGACTGCTGATGCTAGATTTGGGAGCACAGACCTGGGTGTGGCAGGGATGCAGCGGAGAGATGACGAAGGTCCTGACTAAGGCCAGTTGGGTTGGAGAAAAGAGGATGGATTTCATGATGTTTACAAGGAACAGCATGTGGCAGTTCCTTGGGTGCAAAGTCGTGGAGAAGGGAGACACCAGCAGCCCCCTGTTTCCAGCTTGAGACTCTGCATGAATGTGCAGCGTGCCCTGGGCAGTGGATACGGGGGAGGAACAGGGTGGGGATGGAAGGGAAATTGTAGGTTCAGTTAGGGACTAGCTGAGCCCCCTGTGCACACGGGACACCCAGGGGATGTGTCCAAAGGGCAAGTGGATGTATGAGAGTAACACTTGGGAAAGTAGTCAGGGTGGGATGTTAATTCTGGAGCACTGTAATACAAGTGGATATTGGAGAGAGAGAGCTACCAAAGGAGAAGAGGCCCGCGGCAGGGAATTAACATTAAAGCCCGGGCAGAAGAAGAGCCGCCCATGGAAGGAAGGCCCGGGAGGAGTGGTCTGCAAGGGAGAGGGAGAAAGCAGGAGTGGGGAATAAACTTCTCCCAAAAGGAAGGGATGGTCTACACTTGATCTTAGCCAAAAGGCCAAGAAGCTCCTGGAAGGGATGGTCTAATGTCTGATGCTACAGAGAATCCAGGTTAGCTCTTTCCGAAGGTATCTGTGATTTAGAGCCAGAAGGAGACTGCTGGTGGTCCCGAAGAAAAGATTGTCAGAGAGCAGGGCCAGAGATGCCAGTCTGTTGTAAATATAAACAGCTATTGCATTTAGCATGCTTGTTACGTGCCCTTGACTTTGCTTGGCTATAACTGTAATGCTAGAGAAGCTAACATCCCCTGGGGGTTAACATGCCCCCACATGGCGCTTACTGTTTTAGAAGGCACCTTCCCTTCTTTAAACCCTCAACAACACTGTGCCTTCGGTGGTCTCATTTCTACCTTGTAACTGAGCACAGGAGACTTAGAAATGAAGTATTTGGCCCAGAGGCATGCACCTAATCATGGGGGAACAGAATTGGTTCCCAGAGGCGGCCCTCCTACTCAGGAAAACAGTGCCCCCTGTTCGTGGTGTCTTAGCGGAGGCTCCTTGCGCTACAGGGATCACACGGAGCTATTTTAAGCAAGAAGAAGGCAGACGGATTCGTGACAAGGATGCAGGCAGGTGTACAGGTGGTCTCCTGTGGAGGTGGAAAAAAGCTGCCATCTTTACAGTGAACTCAGGGTTCTCTCCATCCTCTTGCATTGACCTCTCCTCCTTTCTGAAGGCTAACTTTGTCAGCTTCCCAAACATCGATTTTTCTGGCAACAACGGTTTACATTCACTCTTTGAAGAGGGTTTAAGTCAATGTTGGCATGCCTTAGTTCCAAATGCCAGTTCCCAGGGAAGAACGCTAATCGGAAGAAGTTGATCAGGTGCCTTCCTCAGGCCACATGGACTGAAGCCAGGGGCCTGGACCCATCATTGAATGGACACTCTCATTTGACCACTGAGAACCAGCGGGGCTAGAAGGGCGGGTCCCTGAGTAGCAGGGTGGGGGGAGGGGAGTCAGAGATAAAGCATTTTTTCACTACTGTCTCTTTTTTTTTTTTATTGCTGTGTTTAATCTGGAAAAGTCATGAAAATTTCTCTCTGAAGATAGAGTAATATGACATTAAGATTAGCCTCAAACATATGTTACCTTTCTCCCTCCTTCCTCCTTTCCTTCCCTCCCTCCCTCCTTCCCTCCCTCCTTCCCTCCCTCCTTCCCTC
>PISW01006992.1:38067-98567 GCA_004023785.1 Mungos mungo | reverse complement strand
TCTCCCTCCCCCTCTCCCTCTCTCCCAGTGGTCTCTCCAGCATGACGGCTTCAGGGCAGCCAGATTTCTGACATGTGGCTCAAGGCTTCAAAGAGGCACGTCCCCAGACACAGCGCCTGGTAGAAACTCTGTCATCCTTGATCACCCAGCCTGGGAAGTCCGGCAACATCATTTCCATTGAATTCTAGCCTCTCGAAGGAAGTCACTAAGGCCAGCCAATAATAATCGATGGAAGGGGAATTATTCCACCTTTTGCTAGGAAGAGGGACAAAAAAAAAATTGCAGACACATTTTAAACCACCACATGTAGGAAAATCCTTTCTCATGCCTTTGGACTGAACTTTTTATTGCTACCCAAAAATGCAGATCTGACCAATGCGGACCAGCCAGTGTCTATGGGAAAAGATGCCTTTGAAGCGCTGACTCTACCTGTCTGATCCATCCAATCACAGAACTTGAACACACTTTAGGCCCCTCTAGATATCGCTGGGGAGAAAAGCGGTCCCACAGGGGCCGTCTTGTTCCAGGGAGCAGTAACGGTTCTGACCACCACGGCGACAGTATTAACCCAATCATTCATCACTATTCTCCTATTTATAGGCAGGCTGCAAGGTTTTTGACAAAAGTCATCTTGTCCAGACTTTCTTTATCAAACTTACAGGAGCAGCTGCTGTTTTCCAGGTGGGTAGACTGAGGCTCAGCAACACGGAGTTGCCCGAAACCCAAGGTTGGGTCTAGTTTTGTTAAGTACCCAAAAGGAAGTTTGAGAAACGTCTATCAAACTCAAACGCCCATGCTCAGTCCATTGAAAGGCCCCCTCCTGGAGATCAGCTGGTTAGGGAAGCAGCTGGCGGGGCCAGGACTGCATGTCTGGCTCTTGTCCAGAACTCAGTGGCATTGAACGTTCTCTACTGAAGATGAAGCTTTCACCAGAACCGTCCCTGAGAGGTATAACCATGAACTCACACTCTGATGAAATTGTGCACTGTTAATACAGGATCCTTTCTTGTGGGGAGAAGGAGGACGGACGACGGACGTGGGTTCTCACAGCCCTAAAGAGGAAGCTGGGACACCCACCTAGTAGTGAGGCTGTTGGGGGGGACCACAAACCCATCACCAGCCTCGGTTGTGCGAAGCTGACCTCTGAGTGAGGAAGAGGAGGAGGAAGAACTCACAGGGCAGTCTACACCTCCCCAAGGGTCACCGAACACAAGTTGCTGAGCAGCATGAAAAGCCTTTTAACTCAAACCATCCCTTTAGTAACTGCTGTTTGGCTTTTATTTTCTCCCCAAACTGCTCTGTGCAATGAAACACAGCCCAAGGGTGCTTACATCTTCCAGAGGTCCGCCTTCAGCTGATGAAGGAAGAGACGAAGCTCTTGAAAAGATATGTTATAAGATGTGCGTATCTTACTATTAGTTTCAACCCCGTTCTTCAAATCTGGAATCCGTTCAATGGCAGGAAGATGGGTAGGCAGGAGGGAAAAAAATTGAAGTGGATTTCAGAACAACTTGGCAAATTAGCAAAGTTTGTAACATCATTAAAGGGCTCTTAAATATTCTACCCTAAACTCCATTTTTATCTTGTGAATGCATTTCAGTAATTGCTCTGAAAGAGATTGTGGAACTTTGGCACAAACATAAATGTTTGCATGATTTAAAATGCAGTGGCAGCAAAGATCATGATTTTTTTAAATTGCTAATTCTTAAGCTAACCTTTTCAGTTTGTCTCATCTTGAAAAATGCCAGTTCCTATCAGCAGAAGCTGTAATAAAGACAATGCATATATTATTTAGTTCTTTATAATTGCAAACAACTTAGCTATATTTCAACACTCATCCCTCAGCTCCAACACGGAGCATAAGTAGGGGATGATTACAATCATTCCATCATTCTGTAAATAGAACACCGGGACACTCAGAAACAAGGCTCTTTTCTTAAAGCCAAGAGATCAGACAGAGAAGCTAGTCCAGAGCCAGATGGGTTTCAATACAACCACCTTGCCCCACCCCACTTATGGTTCAGCTCAATCAGTACTTGTTGAGCATGTTTATCAAGGACAGAGACCTAGAGCAGAGAGACTGGATGGTCCCTTAGGGAGACTGGTGTTGTAGCCCTGCCTAAGCGAATTAGTCAGGATAATTAACACTAGCTGCTGTAACAGAGAAGCTCCAAGATCTCAATGGCTTAACACAACGGTCCAATGCACAAGGATATCAAGAGAGAGCTGTGGAGGGTGGTGCTCTGTTCCACACGGTCATTGAGGGACGGAGGATCTTTCCATCTTATAGTCCATCAAGAGGCGGGCTCCAAGGCCACCACTAACAGGCATGGACTCCACACGGGGGTTTGTGGACCAAGCCTACCAATGACAACATCCCTTTCCACCCACCTTCTATCCAGGACTCAGTCACATAGCCCCACTTAACAGGAGGTGAGGCTGAAGATTAGGCTGTGCCCAAGAGGAAAGGAAAATTCCTTGGCAAACCAAGGTATTAGCTCTGCCTCCCCAACCAGAGACAAGGAAAGGTCTGGGCTACCTGACGTCAGCTTCCCTAATGCAGACCCTGGTCTGGTATCAACAGTGTCATAAAAAAGATTTGCCCCTGCCTTCTTGGAACTGCAGACTAAAGTTCTACACTGCATACTCAACCTCAAGTCTCTGGCACAGATCAAGATGGTAAACAGGAATGAGAAGAAGGATATCCTGGAGCCCAAGGGCTTACTTAACTTCTGGACTCCAGAGAGCTGCCTATCAGCCCATGGCATCAGCTTCCCAGAAGCCCGTGCCTACACACCTCTGGGCCTGGGCCCTCCGCTGGCTGGTGTGGTTATTACTCAAGACTTGGCTTCCACTAAAAAAGATCCCTCACAAGATGGCACTGATCTTGCCCAATTAAAGCCACCGCGAATACCAATACATGGGAGACTAGATTGTAGGGAGGGCACAGGGCAGAAGCCAAGAACAAAACTTGCCTCGGGCCTGCTGAGAGCTGCCCAGATGAAGAAGAAATTAACAATGTGCACTTGTCAGCACTCTTGTTGTGTTAATTTCCTTGCAAATATAAGCAAAGCCTTTTAATTAACTTAATATCAATTTCACTTTTCTCACATTTTGTTCTAATTATGGGCTGGATTTAAAGCTCTCACAGCATAATTTAGAGCCCTGGAATTAACAGTTTTACAACTTTACACACCAGTAACTGCGAAACCTGAGGGAAGTAAGGTTCCCCACCACCATTGAGTCCCTGAACCCCCAGGCCCGCCACTCTGAAATCCCGGGCCCCGCCACCAATGCTGATCGGGACTGGGTCACACACCCAGGGGTCAGCGAGTACCAACCTCACAGAGGGAGACCCAGAAAGGCAGCGGGTGGGTGTCTCCAGACAACTTACTTATTTCTCTTTCAGCTTCCTCATATGTAACATGGGTATCATAGTGTAAGTAGATTTGATGAAGCATCAAGTAACACAAAACATGCCTGTATGACATGCCTGATAAAAATACTTTGTAGGGTAAACTATAATGTACACGTATATTATGCACAAATACTATATATCGTATTTCACCAAATCTGAGATACCTTCAACTATAAGTTTTACTTATAGTTTATGTACTCATAGGGGGAAAAATGCTACCAATTAAACTATGACACGTGACCGACCCTCAAATGAATCTCAGTTTCAGAGGACACAAATGTGGACCTTTTCACTGACAAAATAGGGCGATACATGGTCGTTTCGATCCGTGAGATGTTCTTCTGGACAAATCTAAGTGAGCTCTGGGTTCTGAGTATTCTAGTTAATGGATGTTTAGTTAGCAGAATCTTGCTTCATCTTAATATTCACTGAAAATGCGCTGGGTGCGGAGGGGGTGGTAGAGACCATGGCTTCACCATGCAAATGCTGTGTCTTCTTTCCTCATTTGCCTCCACCATATCTGTCTAGAAAGCAACTATTCTCCAGAAGGGAGAGAGATTCCACAGCCGAGGGTGGAGCTCCTGTTGCCCCCTCATCAAAGGCCATCCCTTAGAGATCTCTAGTTGGCTCTCCTGGACTTCTGAGTTCCATCCTCTGGTCCCTTGAAGCAAAGGCTGGTCACGTGGCCATTTTCTGGCCCACACACAGAGCATGCCAGAAACACTTCTGGAAAAGATTTTCTTTCCTGATTCAACAATAGGAGCAGATGTGGCCCCCTCCTTCTTTGTACAAAGAGGCAATGTCTGGAGCAACAGCAGCCATCTTATCACCAGGAAGACCAAGAGAAATACAATCAGCTATGACATTATTGGCATCATAACGACCTCATGATGCCAAACTGATGCTATCTCTACTTCTGGGCTTGCTAAGAGAGAACAAGTTACTTGACAATGAATGACCCAGAGAAGGATTTTTAGAAATGAAGAAAATGTATTCTCTTGCAAACTCTTGGGTCAGACCACGTACACAATTCATTATACTGCAAAACAGAGATGAACAGGGGCTAAAAGCAGACCTACGCAAAGTACCGTAAGAGCCCAGAAGACAGGACAATTCACTCCAACAAGGTGATAGGAAAGGTTTCAGGGATCAAGGGGATTCTGAAATGGTCCTCAGAGAATGCACGAGATTTTAAGAAGATGGGGAGGAGAAGGAGGGTGTTACTCAGAATCTGAGACTAAAGCCATGTAGCTCTCACTTACACATGCAGGGACTCCGGTCCTAGAAAGACCATAGAGCTAGAACCCCGTTCTGCTGTTAGTTCAGTGCTCTTTCTACAGGAGGCACAGCACCTAACAAAGCATGTGACCATTAGACACCCCTCAGTAAACACTAATCACACAATTAGCCATTGTGTCTGGGGCTGGGATGGAAGGAGGCTCTTGTGGAACCCTGCCCCCTATTAACTGTCAGCACGCTCGTGTGTCGTGTGTCGGTGTCTGGAGGTGGCCGCCTGTAATGACGGCAGTGGTTTATTTCTCATGCATGGCAAGGCTGAGGCTCCGCAGTTAGCAATGACAGGGACATTATTAAAAGGGAGAACTTCTCTATCAGTGGCTAAGCCAATTGTCATCCATATGTCAGAACACTCTGAAGACCTGAGAAGCAATAACTAAGGCAGACGAAGGTCTTTCCACCAAGAGAGTCCTGCATTGTCTCAAGTGCAGCAGGGCATCAGGAACGGAGGGGGGGAGAGGAAGTTCCTTGCTGGGGGGGCTCCTGTGGCCCGTCCCCCCCCCCAGTTAAAGGCCATCCCACAAAGAGCTGGCTCCCTGGACTCCTGGGCTCCACCTCCCAGTCCCTTGGGCCCCAGCTGGGGAAGCAGGTTCAGCCCTGCAACACGGCACTTCATGGGGTGGCAGCGCCCAGATGCCAGGTGGTGGCCTCAGGAGGCGGGCCCAGGGGACCCTTGTAGTAGTCACAGCTGAGACAAAACCTGAGAGCTGCAGGAGGAGGGCGAGACTGGGCTTGGGGCAGGTAACTCCCCAACCCCTCATCCCAGCCATGACCCGCTGCTGAGTCCCCCAGCCCCCAGGCCACCGCTTGGCCAGGGAAACAGAAAGGTGTGTGGTATGTGGAACAGAAAGGGAAACTTGTCCAAAGTGCCGGACAAGCCCGGAGCCCTGATAAGACTGCACGGTATAATCCTAAGGGCTCCCACCCTCGCCAAGGTGGGGCTTTCCCCCAGGAATAAGCTGATTCTGGATGAGGGGGACAACAGGTAAATGGAGCAGAAGACACAGAGGTGACGGGCTGGCAGAATTCCTGACAGCCTTGGCAGGGGAGGAGCTGTACAGGCTGGATGTGGAAGGATGCAGACACAGGGGGCTGTGGAGAAGAAGGAAGGTAGGGAAGGGGGCCAGGAGGGCCTCAAGGAGGTTGAGAGCCACAGGGGAGGGGAGGGGAGAGCAAGCTCAAGGGGAGTATGCAGGGCTGTGCTCTGAAGGCTGCTTCAGGTTTTCCGGAGGAAGCAATTCCAGTTGACTGTAGCAGTAACTAAGGACAGGGTATGGCCAATGTCAGGGCTCCCAAGTGAGGAACACTACACCCTCCGAAGTGCAGGGGGCCAACTGTGTCCTGTAGCAGGGGCGCGGCAGGGCCAGTGGTGCCAGCATCTTATACCCACCACTGGATTTTAACCCACGTTCCCACCTATTTGACACTGAACCATGACCTGGCATCAATCTCCTTATGTCGCCATGGTGCCCTGGTCGCCCAGGGGTTCCCCCCACCCCCCACCAACACGTCTACAGGATCAAGTCCAAGCCAGCCTGGGGCTCAAGGCAGTCTCCACCTGGCCCTCCAAACCAGCTCCACCTCTCCGGCAAGCTCCGGCCACACACTTCTGCCTCTCCACTACTCCCCACGCCAGCCCCCCTGCAGATTCCCGGTCCTGGGCTTGGACTGTCTTCTGCGACTTGCTTCCACATCAGGCCCTCCCAGGGTGGTCTTACCACCTGTGTCCTAGGGTCCACGTGTCCAAGTTTCTGAGTTCTCATGTTCAAGGTGAAACACTCGCTGGCTAAGCACCTCCTGCTCAAGAGTCCAGGCCTCAGTCCTTCCACACCCATGCCAACACTGTCCCGGGACCCAGCGTGCACCTGGTCAAACCCTTTCCAACTAGACACTGATGTCCGCCCCTCCCTGTACGCTGGTCTCCTGGCCACCCTGGCGGTGAGGGAGTGCTCCTGACACACGTTCTGTGACAGGACCTGATGCGCACAGACCTCCGAGGCCTCAAGAGCGTCACCCAAAGGCATCATCTTTATAAGTAGGAGAGGGAGAGGGAGAAAGGAGAAGGAAGAAGGAAATAGAATTCGGCCTCAGACAAACACGGGAAGAGAGAAGGATTCCAATGAAATCAGAGACCAAGCAAGTGAGACGGAAAAGGTCCTCCTTTTACCCCTTTTGGGGCTTACATCACAGATAACTGTGACCACGCTCAGCCACAGAGCGTGGCTAGCGGTTCATACATCCATGCCGGGAAGATCTACTAAGCACAGATGAGGGCTCAGTGCAGTTCCCACCATCAGGGATATGATGGTGGGGAGGGGCCCAGCCAGCAGGGTCCCTTCCCTCCAGGTGCCTGTGTTCTCCCAGCTGCCTCGAACAGGGCCCCAGGGCTTGGGCTGCACCTTCCAAATCCCATTTCATCCTGACTTATAACAGCCCCAATTCACAGCTGAGAGGTGACGTGAGGTGCCCAAGGTCACGCAGCTAACATGCAACTGAACCAGGAATCCAATCGTCTGCCTGACGCCAAGTGAACAACCTTTCTTCCTATGTTGTGTTCTTATTTTTTAATTTTTTTAATGTTTATTTTTAGGAGAGAGAACGTGAGTCGGGGAGCGGCAGAGAGAGACAGAGTCCCAGAATCTGAAGCAGCCTCCAGGCTCTGAGTGGTCAGCAGGGCTCAAACTCACGGACCGCGAGATCATGAACTGAGCTGAAGTTGGACCCTTCAATGTCTGAGCCACCCAGGTTCCCCATTCCAATTTTATATCTTAAAAAAAAAAAAAAAAGACTTGCAGATTCTCTGATCTCAGATTTTCTTCATCTGACATGTGCCTTACCAGGTCCACGCTCCTTCCTCCCGCCCCCACTTCTAGCTCTAATTACCAAGCCTTCCTCCCGTCCACAAAGGACACTCCTGATATGGCAACAGCAAAGGTCAGGGGGTTGGATTTCTTCCTCGAGAATGACACGGCGGCCTCTTCCCCGCTACCTCTGAAGCCCCTGGCAGGCTGCCTGTCGCACAGAATGGCCAGCACGGTCGCACCCATGTCTGACAGCTGTCCAGGAGCGTGCTCCCCATCTCTCCAGGAGAGGTAAAGGAACCAAGCCTCCCATCTGGCACACCCAGCTTGGGCCCCTCCTGCCACAGAGACCTAGAGGTAGCCCACGAAGGCTCGAGCAGCCTCTGGTTTCCTTCTGACCTTCATAGCAGGAACTGATTTGAATACAAACACGTTCCCTCTCCTCCTGTCCTTTTAGCTCCTTCCTGGAGCAGGTGCTGGGCCCAGCCAGCTCTTGGAGTCCATTCGTGCCCATCCGCACCTGGCAGCACAGAGCAAACAGCTCTGGGCCAGCTCTGGCATCCTTGAAGACATGCCTTCAAAGTGCCAGCCTTGGAGGCTTTCGGGGACACATCTCCAGCCCTGTGCCTCTGTCCTGACTTGTCAGGCTGGGCTCGGGTTACTGGGGACCTGCAGTGTTATGGAGCTCTGACTCCAGCGTGGTCTGCCTCTGTGGCTTGGGGGCAGGACTCGGATAGGTAATTCTGACTTCTCTGTTTCCGCAAAGATTTTTTCCATTTCTTCAAGCAACCCTGCTTCTACTCAATACCCTTCTGAAAATCTAAATTTGGAACCTAACCTGAATCGATTGCATTTCCACTTATGACAGAGCTGCCCTGGGCTTCACGGAGCAAAGACACACGCCCTTCTGGCCCACTGCACAGGGGCACAATGAGGGAGGGGGTCCCCAGCCAGAACTCGGTGCTCGAGTGGGGGCGGGGGGCAAGTGAAACTTCACACACTTCCTCCGTCTTCACCCTGCCTCCTCGGGAGGATGCTGGGCTGGAGAAAAGTACTGTGATGTTCATGAATCTTGGCTCTGCCCTTCTCTGGCTATGTCATCACGGCTAAGTGACACAGTATCTCTGTTTCTCACCCTTTTTTCAGCTCAAAAACGAGAGAAGCCAATAACTTCCTCAGAAGGTGATAGAAAGTCCCAAGTACAGAGGTCCATGGGAATTCTCACGAGAAAACTGTCCATCCCTAGGTCCACCGTTCCTAATGCTGATACAAAACCACGAAGCTGCCATTTCTTAAGATATTTTAACACTGCATTATTTTCTTTCATGCAAGTCTTTTGGATTTTCCAAATTTCCACAGTAAACATGAATTCATTTTCTCCTACAAAATAAAGGAATATAACACCATCTTCATATTATAAAATCACACATTCAAAGAAAACATACTGAAATGCGTTGTTCTCTATTCTGGACAACTGCTGGACACCCAAGTCCTTCGGAAGGATCTGGAGTCCTTCGGTCAGGTCGGTGAGGGACTAGAGCAGCCTCAAGATGGCGCAGGCAGGATAGTGAAGACAAGATGGCGGCCGCAAGATGCCAGAGGCAAGATGGCTTCCTCACACTCAGTCTCCCCAGCCAAGTCTTTCCAGCTCCTTCCCCCTCACCCACATCCACCCAGCCCAATCCAGCCACGATGGTGTCGAGACTATTTTCTCTGTGTCTATTGTTTACCTCCGATGTATACTTACCATCCAATTAATCAACCCATAAACCTTAGGTGTCCGCATTCTGTACAAGGAGCTGCAGGAGATGCTTGAAGGATGGAAGTGGTATTAAAAAATCCAAAATATGGTTCAAGCCCTTAAAAAGCCTATCATCCAGTTCTGGACTCAAAAGAGAACCCCACATAGGCACAAGAATATAAACCATGGGTACAAATCGGTGCTGATAAGCAAGCTTCAAGCAACTCAGAGCCAGAGCGGGAAGGGCTCAGACATGTGGCCTGGCACCACCCCACCCCCACCACCAGGGCAAGGACCTAGCCAAACCTTAAAGGATGGAGGGATACAGAGAGGAAGCCAGGAACAGCACACCCAGACAACTTCTGGAAGGCTAGGGCTGAAATGTGGAGGCTACAATCTTAAGGCAAATGTGGGGCATTCCAGCAAGCAGGTCAGTCTGGCAGAAGAGGTGGAAGGTACTGGGCAAGGGTGGGAATGTAGGAGATGCTGGCTGGAGCTGTGGCAGCCTCCGGGCTTGCCCGTGATTCCTTAAGAAACAGAGAGCCCGTGGAAGCTGTGTCCTCGGGAAGTGGTTCTTCCCAATCAGGTAGCTGGAGCCATGTGTGCCTGGCAGAACGCGGGCACAAGAGACCAGGGGCAGGGCGCTGGGCAGAGGGTACCGCTGCAACACCAGGGGGCAGCCGGGGGGCCCTTGCAGAAAGAATGGAAAGACAGGTGCAAGACAGAGTCTGGAGGGAAACAAACAACCTCATCTCTGAGCGCTTTCCCCTTCACGCCAGCATTTGACTTTCTCTTTCAGGTGCCCTTCTCATGACTACTGAGGGGCTCCGTCAGTTAAGCATCCAACTCTTGATTTTGGCTCAGGTGAGGATCTCACGTTTCGTGGGATCGAGCCCCGGGTCGGGTTCTGCACTGACAACACTACAACACTAGCCTACTTGGGATGCTCACTGTCTCTGCCCCTCCTCCACTCATGCTCACCTGTGCTCGCTCTCTCTCTCTCTCTCTCCCCCCTCCCCAGAATAAACTTTAAAAACTAAAATAAAAATAAGTGTCTTTCTCAGCCTGTAGGAAGGGAAAAGCAGGACTCAGGACTTTGGCACCCAGAGTCATAGCAGAGAGGCGGGTTCTGAGAAAGCCTGGGTCACCCTGGCCGCCTAGTCTGGGGGGCCCCCTCTCAGGTGCTCACTGCTCTCAGTCAAGGGGAGGCGGAGGTCTCCCTGAGTCCCTCCTCATGGAGCTTCATAGGAGTCTCCAGGAAAGTTTGAGAAATCTCAGCAAGTTTTAAAATGCCAGCTCCCTCTTCATACCCAAAGGGCTGGACCCAAGTGGCCTTGTTCCTATGGTATGCCCGGTGCCAGGCTCCCACAGGCCCTCCATTAATTACTGAAGAATAAAGACCGCCAAGGTCAAAGTTTCCTTCTCCTTCAGTAGAAAGGGATAGAGACAGGCTGCAGAGCAAGTGGACACAGGAATCCAGGTCCCATCTCCCAGGCCCCAGGAGCCCCCGTGACCCTCGGCCACCCTCCCCCTGCAGCAGATGGCCCCAGCAAGCCCACTGCATGCCGGGTGGACCGTGCAATACCTGAGGCAAACGCTGGCAAAGGACAGCGTGCTGGCGGGTGGGGTGGAGAGGGGGAGGGTCCTCTCTGCTTCATGACTCTTCCCTGCACTCTTCCTCAAGGCTTCACATCACTCCAAACTATGCTTAGCAGCCAGGGAGGTAACACACACCTGGTGGCAGCTAATAGTCCCAGCATGCCCAGGAAAAGCTCTCTAGCCAGTGGTCCGCCCGCTTCTCCCCAGGGACTGCAAGTCCAGAAGACTCTGTCTTCCTGCATTTGAAGCGCCCCACCCACCCAGTCCCAAGTGCCCCAGCACCCCGAAGCCCCCAGGGGATTGCTAACTGGACAGAAGAGCACACAGGCAAAGAAGCCAGACCCCCAGCCCATCCGAAGCCAGCTCCTGGCTTCTCAGAAGTTCCTCCCCCTCCCCCACCCAGCGGGTGCCCATGGGAGAATGGTCTTCCTCTTTGCTTGCTCAGTATAGGCAGTGGGCCACGAGTCAGGCTACAGCTAGTCCAGATGCAGAGTCTCGCACCCCCCCCCCCATCTACTGAATCAGAGACTCCAGGGATGAGGCTTAGAAACCTATGTCTTTTTTTTTTTAAATGTTTATTTACTTTGACAGAGAGAGAGGGAGCAGGAAAGGGACACAGAGACAGAAAAGCCCAGGCAGGTTCCCTCCAAGCCACCATCACAGAGCCGGGCTTGATCCCATAAACCGCAAGGTCATGACCTGAGCTGAAATCAAGAGTCTAACGTTCATCTAACTGAGCCACCCAGGCGCCTTCGAAACCTGTGTCTTAACGACCCCCCCCCCCCATCTGACTCCGACACATGCCAAAAACGGAGGCAGGCTGATGCAGCAGCTAAGAACCTCAATTCTGGAACAGACCATCCAAATTCACCCCCTGACTGTGAGCAAGCTCCTTAGTGGGCAGGATCAGCTCCTACCTCCTAGGGTTGCTATAAAGGCTAAATGAGTCCCTGCACGTCTGTGCACTTAGTAAATACCATTTAGAATTTTATTATTCCTCTCTGAGGCATTTGGGGGTGTGCTGTACCATATTTTGTTTCCTAACTGAAACCAATACTAAAACAATTTGTGTCCCTAAGTGCAGCCTGACAGCGAGACCCAGGCTCTCTTGCACGTTCTCTTTCGGGTCCTCTGGATAGGTCTATAGCAGGTGTATCCGTGTAGAATCATAAGGCCCATGCCGTACGCTTCTAATTTGTCCAGAAACGAACTGGGGATTGCAGCTACCCAGCGCAGATAAAAGTTCAAAGCATTCCCTGGATATTTATTACAGGACATTAAGAAGACCACATGCTTAGGTCAAAGGGTGCTCAGATCTGACCACATCCCACTTAGAAGGACCCAACAGGGATCACGGGGAGCAGGAAGAAAACTATCCGAGACCCTCCTTCTCCCTGCCATGGGACTGGCCTCACTCTGTCTACAACGAAGAGGGTCAAGGAGGGTCTTCCTAAAGTAGACTCCTTTGGTCAGCAAACTCCATGCTTATAATTGGGAGACACACAATAGACAGAAGTTGTCTGGTTGGCGTGGCCTTCTGATTCTAGATTCTACCACTTCCTAGCAACAGGGCAGCAGGCAACTTGGCGTTCAAGCCTCCTTTTGTCATTGCTGATTTGAGGATGCAATAGGACCTCCCTGGACTGGTGTGAACACGCAATGAGATAACGCACCATAACACACGGTGTGTGGCACCCAGCAAAAATCATAGCAATTATCATGATCATCATGATGATTTGTTAGTTCTGGAACTATTATGAGAACATGAGTTAGAAGTTCAGGAAGCGGGGGTGGCAGCCTTGGGTCTGCCTTGGATGGGAGTCCTGCGGACCCTGGAAGGCTGCCTGTACTCCAGGGAGGTCATACTCGCTCTGACCTTGGGGACAGCAAGTGTCCAATGACCCATCGGTCCCTGGACCACATGTGACCAGGGCACAGGAAGTCTCCCCCGTCTCCCGAAGCGCTGAAGAGAACATTTCAGATAGGACAGATTCTGACAACTGTCACTAATTGGAAGGCACGCCTCGCTTTGCTACACTCTGAAACACTGCTTCCCCAGCCCACCAGCGAACTGTAACATTCGCCCTCAGGCAGCTCCCAGCGAGAAACGGGGTGTGTTTTTTAATAGCAGCCTCCACCAAGGCAGAGGGAAGGGAGGGGTCCTCATTATTAACTGTGCCGCCCGCCTCTCGGAGAGAGGACACGTTCATCCAACTTACTACCGAAGCGCATTAGCTCCAGACCTGAGGCCTTGACTTTGCAGACATTTAAGCCCGCCCCTGTCCCTCCCTGTCTGACCCCGCCAAACGCTAAAAAGCTGCAAGAGCTATTTTCTCCAAGACGGTCTGCGCCTCCAGTCCCATTTGGCCGCGCCACTAGTTTCTGCACTCGGGCTGGAGTCACCAGGTAATGATTCCCGCACGCGGGGACCGGGAGCCAGCTGCACTGACATGTTTCCACAATAAAAGCAAACTTAACGGCTGGGGCACAGTGGAAGTAATTCTTTCCAGCAGCCCCGGCCTCCTGGCCAAGACTGGGCAGAAGGGAGACAGGGAGCCTGCGGGGGCCAGGAGGCGCCGGCTCTCCCCCCACCGCGCCAAGGGCCCCAGGGGGTTACCGGTGCCCGGCCCGCCCGCGCAGAGCCCAGTCGGCGCCGGCGCGCATCCTTACCATTCAGTTGCCGGTAAACGATGTCCTCCAGCAGCGAGAGGCGCTTCAGGACCGCATCCTGGATGGGGCTGGCGCTGTGCGCGCTAAGGTTGGCCGCCTCGGCGCGCGGCCGAATCTCGTGGAAGGCGTCTCCGCTGCGCACCGCGATGGGCCGGCACTTGGCCAGGAAGAGCACGAAGCCGGCCACCGCGATCAAGTTCAACACCAGCAGCACTTTGACTCTTCTCAGTGAAGCCATCAAACACGCCCGGCCGGCCCGCTCCCCGGACCCGCGCCCCCTCGGGCTCCCGCGAGGCGCGGAGCAGCCGGGGGCCGTGCGAGCCTCACGTTCCCGACTGCCGGCGGGGAGCCCGGCGGCTCCCGGCCCCGCAGCGCGGATGCTCCGGCGGCGAAGACGGCTGGGAGGACGGGGCGGTCAGGGGGGGAGCGAAATTGCTCCCATGGAAGCCCTCGCTGTGGAGAAGTGCTCCCGGAGACGCCTGCTCAGTTCGCGGCTCGCGGCCCCTTCCGGGCTCCTCGGCTTCGGGGCGAAGGGCCGGGGGTCGGGGGTCTCTCCGCGGCACCAGCAAGTGGCTCGCGGCTGCTTTTCCGGGCCGCCGAGAGCGAAGCCGCCCCGGCGCCGCGGCGGGAGTGGCGCGCAGGTGCCGGGCTCAGGGTCTGCCGCCCGCCCGCGGGGGAGCGCGCCGCGCCTCGGGCCACACGGCCACCACCCTCGTCCGCAGGCGGCCGTCGCGGCGCTCGGCCCGCGGTCTTCAGCCAAGGACCCACTCCCCCGGGCGGGCGCCTTTGTTCCGCTCAGCGACCCGCTCCATCGCGCCGGGCAGAGGGAAAGCCCGCGCCGGGAGCCCGCATCCTCGCGGCTCCGCAGTCACGCTCAAGTCTCAATTACTCTCAAAGTGGGGGCAGCACTAGGGGGCGGGCCAAGGGGCAGAGCGCGACGTCCTCTCCGCCCCTCGCGCCGGGGACACCCCACCCCGCCACCAAACTCACCAGCGCGCACAGCGCCGCGGGCGCCCGGACGCGTTCCAAGCCCCGACCTCACGCAGTGAGCCTTCGGGGCCTGCCGGTCACACCGGCCTCGCTCCGAGCTGGCGCGTCGCGAGGCCGGCCGGAAGGAGGAGTAGGACCTCAAAAGTCACAGCAGTTCTCTACCCCCTCCGAAAACGTTGCGGGGAGCGCGGCGGCAGGAACGCGCGCCGGCGCCCCCTCCGCTCGCCGGAACGGGCAGCTCAGCTCGTCCCGCGCGCCACGGAGCCCAACGCCGAGTCTCCCAATTGGCGGACGCAGCGCCACTGCCGCTGCGGCACCGAGAGCCCACGCGGCTTCGGCCCGGGGTTGGAGAGCCCGGAGGGGACGCGCAGGTGGCGGCGGAGGGCGGGGTGCGGCCCGAGGGGACCGGCTGCAACGCCAGCTCCTCCTCCGCCGCCCCTGGCCACCCCTCTCCCCGCGAGCCAGTCGGCCGCCGCCACCCGCAGGCTGCCAGGAGCACAACTCCCCGGCTCGCCGGCTCGTGCGCGCGCACCCGGAAAGGGTGGGGGCGCTGGGGGAGTAGGGACTGCGCGGGATGGGGGCAGTCAAGTCATGTTGGCTGCTGCCGGCGTCGGAGGGACCCTCTGGTTCTCAGCACTCCCCGAGCAGGCGGGTTTGTTCCATCCTGGGAGGCGGTGAAGACATCCCTTTCTGTGTGCTCGCGGCTCCGCTTTGCGTGGCCGGGAATGGCTAGAGGGAAAATCTGGCCTGGAGACTCGGATTCTGTTACTTTGGGAGCCAGGCCGCGCGTTAGGGGGCTGCGTGGGCTCTCTCCGAGTGAAAATTCTAGCTGTCCAAGTCACAGTTGCTGTGTCCACCCACGTTTTATCATAAGAAGCAGATTTTGGCTACCTCATTTCCACGATCTCTTCCTCTTCCCAAAGCCAGGAGCTGGAGAGGCTGGAATGCGAAGACCCTTCTTGATCCACTTAATTCCTTGGGCCTAAAAAAAGAAACGAGACTGCCAAACAAATAAGCCTGGTCCGTAAAGGCCTATGAATCTGGACCTTTCCACCTCACCGTTTCGATCGCACTCAAGTTTTTATTTATTTATTTATTTTTTACTATTGGGTTTTGGGTGTGTTGGCTTGTTTTTGTTGCTTATTTGGTATTTTGGGTCTCAATCTTTCAAAGAAAAGTGCCTGGAAACTGAAACACATTTTTAAATTTTCATTCCCTTGGAACTCTGTGCCTGGGTTCAATTGGGCCTTCGTGGTTTTGCTTTTATCACCTAGAAAAAGTGAATATAAAACAGCTCAATGAAAAACCCACATCAGAAGCCCCAAAGGACCATGTCTAGCCACCAGTGTTGGGCATGAAAGGACCAGAGAGGGTAGAAACCTGAGTTATTGAGCATCTGTGTGACATGACAGGCACTGGGACAGGCAGGGTCCCCCGTGTCCCCATCCCTGAGAAACCAGAGGGAAGCTAGCAGGCAGTGGAAGCTTCTGCAAAACTAGTTTTCCAACATTTACTCAGGTGCAAGAGGGAAGCTAGGGGACCAAGGCTCTAGGCTAGGGTCCCCCAGGGGTGAGTGGCTCTAAACCCAGGCCCAGGTGGGTCTGACTCCCAAGCATGTGCCTGTTTGGGAGCGGGAGACAGGAGCAAAGTAGCACCGGAAACCCCCCTGGGAGCCATGGAGAAGTTTCTAGGCAGGATTCAACTTCAGAGAGATTTCATTTCTCCCTCTGAAGCCAGAGAGATCCTTGGCCCAAATTAACCGCTGATCTTATCATGCATCTGACAGGCTTCCCTCCTCACCTTCCGCGTGTGTGCATTCATAAATGACATCCGACACTCTAGACTCCATGGGAGATGCCCTGTCAGGCTCCCGTCCTAAGCACTGTCTTCACAGAGCAGTGCTCCAATCCTGCACGGAAATTTCCCACTCGCAACTCCAAACAAATATATTCTCCAGCCACCAGCAACCCTTCTCTCCCTTCCAAGTATCTAAGCCCTTCCATCCCCCTCTGGAGTTCCTTCTCTCCCCTTCCTGGTTGTCCTTTAGTTCTGGTTCCTTGTATATTTCAAACACGTTCCAGGTAGTGGCCACAGTTCACACACTCGTATACATATTCTCCCCCAGCCTCCAGCCCCCAGCCCCGTAATAGGTGACTCACTCTCACCATCTTCTTTCTCACACCCATGCATCCAAGCAAGAGAGTGTGTTTAGGGAAAACAATATTGCCCAAAGCTTGGAGACATTACCAGTTGGTGGTACCTAATTTGCACTGGATCCTTAATTCCATGAACCTAACCAACTTCTCCTCCAAGAGGAGCCCAGGATAGGCTTCACAAAGTCTATAAACACAAACCAATAAAAAATGTGTGCATGGCGAGAGCCAGTTAAGTGTCAGACTCTTGATTTCTGCTCAGGTCACTATCTTGCAGTTCATGAGTTCTGACAGGGCAGAGCTTGCTTGGGATTCTCTCCCTCTCTCTCTGGCCCTCCCCCACTCACATATTCTCCTCTCTCTCTCTCTCTCTCTCTGTCTCAAAATACATAAACTTTTTAAAAAATTGTACCTGTGTGTCATATGGACATTTTTCTGGAGAAAAGAGCCCTAACTTCCATCAGATTCTCAATGTGGTCAGTGGCACCAAAAGGTTAAAATCCTGGCTGGCATATGTTGGATATGCAAAATACAATCAGTTCCATATTGATTGTATGCCGGCTGCAATGAAATCAGTGGCACCAAGGCACACCAGGTTGGTGGAACTCTCTAGTTGCTTGCATATCTTGATAGGAGGAAGGAAACTCTGGACAAAGCCCAGCAGCTCATACAAATGAAGGACTGAACTGAAGAGGCTCTGCCTGCTAAGTAAATTCTCGGCCTGGCAGGAGCACACCTGGTCATTTAAGCCACAGACACAAAGACTGAAGGACCCATCGATGGAGTCTTTAATTGCCCTGTAACCAGAGGCTCCCAGAGGGATGGGCGACCCCCCCTCCCTCAATCAGCGACTGCCATCTGTCTACACACCCCTTGCCCCAATCCAGCTCATAAGACCAACAAAACTAACCACAGAGGCTGTGTGGCCGGCTTACCCGGTAGCTGGTTCTATTCCACCTGTTGCCAAGAAGCAAATCAGTTCTTGATTTTGAAATAAGGAACTCCTCTAGGATGTGCCCCTGGGTGACTGAGTCAGTTAAGCATCCGACTTCAGCTCAGGTCATGATCTCCTGATTCGTGGGTTTGAGCCCCGTGTCCAGCTCCGTACTGACAGCTCAGAGCCTGGAGCCTGCTTCAGATTCTGTGTCTCCCTCCCTCCCTCTCTCTCTCTCTCTCTCTCTCTCTGCCCCTCCCTTGCTCTGTTTTTCTCTCTCTCTCTCTCTCTCAAAAAGTAAACGTTAAAATTTTTTTTAAAAAATAAGAAATTCCTCTTGGATGGCTCCAAAAAATCTTTCCTAATCATAAACCCAGTTATGATTTTTAAAGTTTTTTTTTAAGAGGTTTATTGGGGTTTATTGTGCGTTTGTTTAGCAAACTGAAAGGAAGGAGCCGGATGTATTTGTGTCCATGGTTAACGAAGGGTTTCAATCCCACCCGCAGTTTTCACTCATCAGCCATAGTTCATGCTATGTCACCTTTCCGGGCCTGTTAGAGATGTCTCACATCTCACCCTGGCCTATCACAGAAGTGAGAAACAGTTGGAGGTTCTTCAGGAAAACCAGAAGTTTTGCCAGGCGCCTTACTCTTGCAGGAAGCAGAGTGATGGGGCCATCATTCCCATAAACCCTGAGCAACACAAACTGAGGGTTGCATTTGATTTTTTAATGAGATATAATTGACATATATCATTATATTAGCTGCAGGTGTGTGACATAACAATCTGAGATTTGTTTACATTGTGAAATAATCAGCACGGTAAGCCTAGATCACACCTGTCACCATACAGTTATTTTTTTGTGTGATGAGAACTTTTACGATCTACTCTCTCCGCAGCTTACAAATGTACAATGCAGAATTAACTAGAGTCAACATGACGTACCCTGCATCCCCATTGACTTGCTCATTTTATAACTGGCAGCGTGTACATTTTAATCTCCTTCACCCCCGTCCCCCTCACCTCTGGCAACCACCAACCAATCGGTTCTCTGTATCTGTGAGTTCTGTTTTTTTTTTCTTTTAGATTCCACATATAAATGAGATCATATGGTGTTTGTCTTTCTCAGCCTGACTTATTTCACTGGAAGGTTTGCTTTTCTGGAAGAGGGCGGAAAAAAGTCACGAATCTACCTTCTTCCCCTTCAAGAATTCATGGCACACTGTAATGGGGGGGGAAGGAGGGTAAGAGCCTGATATATGTTAAGTAGAGGGGGGGAGACCAAGATGTGTTGTGTGTCTATCATATCAGCCTAGGTGCACCACTTCTTAGCTGCGTGACTCTGAGCAAGTTACCTAACTTCTCTGGGCCATCACCTGCCTCCCCATCTATGAACAGGAATAATGGATTAATATCCACTATATTACATCATGAAGAATAAATAGAGAATATGTGTAAATCCCTCAGCCAGAACGAGGCATATAGTAAGCACTGTGGAAATAACTAGAGACGACCAGCTGAGGACAAGCGAAGGCTGTTTATTCAGAGTTTGCTGATGCAAGAGAGTCAGCCACCATCACTTGAGTTTGGCAGAGACTCAAAGGCAGACAGAGGAATGAGTTTTATAGTAGAAAAGGCTGGGGACGCTTCAGATAAGCCCTGATTGAAGGCCGTTGGTCTGGGGAAGCTAAAGGCCGGCTCCCTAGAAGTGGGGCATTCTATGTGATTGAATAGGAGCATATTTGGCTTTCTTTGGTTGGTTCCAAGTTGGAGGCAGGGACAAAAACCAGGGAAGCCGGCAGTGACGGAGCAGTCCCCACGATTAGCAGTCACTTTTGAAGAGGCTGTGGTGGGCTTCCCAAGGCTGGACGCTGCAGAGGTTGAGATCAGAGACGTACTGCCCCGTACTTTTTGTATTTCAACACTCAGTATATGTGGGTTATTACCATTGTTATTAAGATCCCTAGAATGGGGGCGCCTGGGTGGCTCAGTTGGTTACTCCTCCAACTTCGGCTCAGGTCAGATCTCACATTCATGGGTTCGAGCCCCGCATCAGGCTCTGTGCTGACAGCTAGCTCAGAGCCTGGAGCCTGCTTCCGGTTCTGTATCTCCTTCTCTCTCTGCCCCTCCCCCTCTCATGCTCTGTCTCTCTCTGTATCAAAAATAAATAAAACATTTAAAAAAAAAGATCCCTAGAATGGAGAAAGGCTAGTGGTTGGTAGAAACATGCATCAAAACCAGGTCCACTTGTTTGAGAGACATAGGCCGCCCCCCACACCAAGGGCCTTCTCTTCTGACCATAATCTCATCAGCCAGTAGTATGTGGGCTTCCAGTGAGGGCCCACAAGACAACCCACTGGGTGGGGGGCCTGGGTGGCTCAGTCAGTTACGCGTCCAACTTCAACTCAGGTCATGATCTCACAGTTCATAAGTTTGAGTCTCGCATTGGGCTCTGTGCTAACAGCTCAGAGCCTGAAGCCTGCTTCCAATTCTGTGCCTTCCTCTCTCTCTCTGCCCCTCCCCAGCTCACGATTTGTCTCTTAAAAATAAATAAACATTTTAAAAACAGACAACCCATTGGGGTATGGGAAGAAAATATGAGAACTTCTGTTGACTGTTAATCACAATAAGAATGAAATCAAAATTTACTGATATTTAACGTATGCAGTGAGAGTCACCCATGGATGTAATTTCTTAATAACTATACATATAATGAGTACACACATTTCACATCTTTTCCTGGGAGGGTCCACCTTCCAAAAGCAATAGTTGTAAGTTCGCCAACTTGCACCAAAATACTTCCCTTCTCCGAGAGGTTGGATTCCTTTTAAACTCAATGTCCCTTTTAAGGCCCAGATTAGCATCCCGGTCCTCTGGGAACCCAGAGCAGAGAACCCATAGTTTTATCTATAAATTACCCATAGATTTAGCTACAAATCTACAAAGTACCCATTCACTGATTTGTTCATTAATTGAACATTTCTCGAGTGCTTGGCATGTGACTGCTGTGTGGAGGAGAGGTAAGTAACAGAAAAATCAGAACACCAGGTTGTTGAGTTGCTCTTAGGAGAAATAACTGAGCCTAACCGTGGGGCACCGGTGGGCTTCAGAGACCTCAGGCCAACTGGCTGCTCTTGGACTACTTTTCCCAGCTCTCTGCCCCTGGACCCCTCTTATTTTCACACAAAGACCCCCCCACACACCTCTCCTAAGGATAGAGAGGAAACATCTCAGATGTAGATGAACCTCACACCAGTCCTTTGCATGCCCAAGCTTCTATTTTACTTATACATGCAACTTGTTTTTAATTCGGTCAATGCACATGTTACATTAGTTTCAGGTGTACACCATAGCCATTGGATAAGTGTATACGTTACATTATGTTCACCACAAGCATAGCTGCCATCTGTGGCCAAACAAAGCTATTACGATACCATTTATATTCTGCTGCGCGTTTCGATTCCTGGGACTTACTCATTCCATAACCGGAAGCCCGTATCTCCCACTCTCTTTGACCTGTTTTGCCCATCCCTGACCCCATCCCAGCAATCATCAGTTTGTTCTCTGTATTTATAGCTCAGATTCTGCTTTTTGTTGTTTCTTCATTTGGGTTTTTTTCAGATTCCACGTATGAGTGAAAACTCATGATACTTGTCTTTCTCAGTCTGACTTATTTCATTTAGTATATCACCCTCTAGGTCCATCTGACTTGTGGCAAATGAGGTAATCTCACCCTGTATATGGCTACGTAGTATTCCATTATATATATATACATCATATCTTCCGTATCCATTCATCTGTCAATGGCCAGTAGGTTGCTTCCATATTGAGGCTGTTGTAAATAATGCAGTAAATATCGGAGGGCATGTATCTTTTTAATTAGTGTTTTCCTTTACTTTGGATGAATACCCAGTAGAGGAATTATTTGATCATTTGGTATTTCTGTTTTTAATTTCTTGAAGAACAGCCATGACTTTTTCACTGATTCTAAGTGGAAAAAAAGAGATAAAGGTGCGAATAAGGAACTCGGAAGTGACTTTCACTGCCTGTTTGTTGCCTGTTGTTGGAATGAATTAAAGCCCTTCTTGGACCTTCATTGGACTGGCTTCGGGGTGAGTATGAGTATGTGGAAGGGCGGCCAAGGCGCTGGGCTTGCCCCACCATGGGTCACATGGATGCCACGTGACGATGACGCCAAGAAGGGCTGTGGCCTGAGTAGATGAGGAAACTCGGAAAGGAAGTAGATGGCCAGAGGCTCCAGCCATCCAGGAGAGGGACAGTAACGGGGACTCTCCACCTTGCAGTACTTCGGGCCCCACTCCCTGACCCCCACTCAGCCCCATGCCAGCTCTAGTCCAACCCGGTTAGACCTGCTCCAGTTAACAAGAGCAGATGTGAATGCTCAGGGTCAGAGGTGGGGGAGCCGGAGCCATTTGGTTTGTTTGTTTGGTTGTTTTTAATTTTTTATAGTTTATTTTTGAGACAAAGAGAGAGCATGAGTTGGGGAGGGGCAAGAGAGAGGGAGACACAGAATCTGAAACAGGCTCCAGGCTCTGAGCTGTCATCACGGAACCTGATGTGGGGCTCAAACCCACAAACCATGAGATCATGACCTGAGCACAAGTCAGACGCTTAACCGACTGAGTCACCCAGGCATCCCTGGAGCCATTTGTTAAACCACTGATCTCCAGCCTCTTTCTCAAGGACTAGAATTCTGCTTCTGGGTGTTCTAGACACATCCACCTTTGTTCACAACTTGCTACCTGCTAACTGATGCACCAGAGCCATATGAAATATGTGTTCATATACCCCAGGAGGCCTTTTTCATTATATATTCAATGGCCAATGAAATAAAGCAGCTTTTCTATAATGGCTGGTAAGTTGGGCTTAAGACTCGCTCAGGTGGTTTCAAGAAACCTCAGGAGGTGTCCTTTGAAATCATCGTTTCCTGGGCCATTTTGCTGAATGCAACAGCTCATTTGGAGAACATTCTTGGGAAAAGTTCATGTGAAACAGAACTGCAAGTACTCTGAAAATGAACAAGGCTCCGGGAATTCTCATGGAGCAAATAGACTTTCTGGGATGGATAGAAGTCAGTGGGATTTCGTCTTAGTATCTTCAACTTACTTCATGATCCAGGACATGTAACTTTATTGTCCTTAAGTTCCCCAGGTCCCTGGGTCACTCTTTCCTTCAATATCCCCCATAATAGTTGCTGCAAAAAGGAGAACGTCCTCCCCAAGTACTTCTGGGGTTTGCCTGGCTGTCCGGGTCACCTCGTGCTCATAACCCTTGGATTTCCCGTCAATATTTTCCATGTCTCCATGCTCCGCTTCACCATTTCTTCCAAACCAAGGATACAGGTTCCTATATTAACTATGAAAAATTGCCACAAACTCAGAGGCTTGAAACAACACAAGTTGATCTTATAATTCTATAGAGCAGAAGTCTGACATGGATCTCATGGGGCCAACATCAGGCTGCATTCCTTTCTGGGGCTTCTAGGGAAGAATCCATTTCCTTGCTTTTTCTGGCTTCTAGAGGCTGTCTACATGCCTTGCCTCATGGCCCCCTTCTTCTGCTAGTAATCCCAAGGGCAGTATTTCCCAGACTTCAACCATTTACATGGAGAGTCAGCTAGCTGTCCATCCAACCCTGGGACACAGAGACATTGCCCTTCCCAGTGTCCCTTCCAATCAGCTGTGAACATGTGAGTCCATTTTAGCCAACAGACTGTGAGCTGAAGTGGGGTGGCCACTTGCAAGCCAGGGACTTAGAGACAACTGTGGACCTTCTTTCCCCTTTATGTGCTAGGACCCCAAGGTGGCAATCTGCCCTGGCCATGCAGGTAGTGGGGGTACTCTTAGGGCCGGGAAAGCCTCAAGACGAAAGGATTCTGGGGCTCCCAACACCACATGGAGCAAAACCACCTGCTAACTAGAAACATCTGCCTGTACTATTTGGAACATAATACATTTCTTGTACTTTAAGTCATTGAATCTTGGGGTTCTGTCCATTACAGTCACCCCAACCTTTCATACTGTAGATATATTTACCAGTGTTTTGTTTGTTTGTTTGTTTATTGAATGCAAGTAAGGGAGGGGCAGAAAGAGCAGGAGACTTTTTTAATGTTTATCTATTTATTTTGAGAGAGACGGAGAGTAGGGGAGGGGCAGAGAAAGAAGGAGAGAGAGAGAAGCCCAAAGAGGCTCTGTGCTGTCAGTGCAGAGTCCGATGCAGGGCTCCAACCCACGAACCGTGAGATCATGACCTGAGCTGAAATCAAGAGTCCGATTCTTAACTGACTGAGCCACGCAGGCGCCCCGCATTTGTTTTTAATGTCTATTTATTTATTTTGAGAAAGCAAGAGAGAGCACGGGGGAGGGGCAGAAAGAGAGGGAAAGAGAATCCCAAGCCAGCTCCAGGCTCGTGGGGCTCATCCCATGACCATGAGCTCATAGCCTGAGTCAAAAAAGGGTCGCCCTTAACCGACAGAGCCACCCAGGTCCCCTTATTCACCAATGTTTTAATATTTAAGCCAACCATTTCATAATCCATAGACTTTTCCACTTACACAAATGCACTTCTCTTTTCAATTAGCTGCATTTGAAAGAGTAATATCCACAAAATAATAAAGCAAATTTTATCAGGTGCTTCCCATGTGCCGTGCTTTTAATATACTTCATGTTTTACTTATGTAACTGATTAATGTTTTACATGAATTAATTCATTTTAGTCCAAATAGGAACCCTACAAGGTGAGTACTTTCATTATCATGCCTATTTAACGAATGAGGAAACTGAGGCACGGAGAAGTTTACTAACTTGTCCAGTTTTAATAGCTGGTAAGTATAAAAGCCAGGATTTGAACAAAGTGGTCTAAGTCGAGAATCTATGCTTTGAAAAGGCTGCTGCCTTTTTTCAGCTCTGTTTTGTAAGCTGTGTGTGCTCACAATGCACATTAAGTGATTACTCTTTCACAAAATGCGGCCATCCATGGACCACTCCCTTGTTCTCAGGCTCCATCAGAGATATTTGCAAATGACTTCAATAAACCCTGCCCCAGAGAATACCCTTGCAAATGACTACCTCCTTTTTTTAAAAAAATTTTTTACTATTTATTTTTGAGAGAGAGAGAATGAGCAGGGGAGAGGGCAGAGACAGAGAGAGAGGCAGAAGATCTGAAGCGGGCTCCTTGATGAGAGTGGAGAGCCCCATGCAGGGCTCTGAGCCAACAGACTGAGCCACCCAGGCAGCCCTCTTTTTTTGTTTATTTATTTACTTTGAGAGAGACAGAGACGGTGCCAGTGGAGGAGAGGCAGAGAGAGAGGACAGAGAATCTGCAGCGCAAAGGCAGACATGGGATTCGAAGTCATGAAACCGTGAGATCATGATCTGAGCCGAAATCAAGAATTGGATGCTTCGCCAACTGAGCCACCCAGGCACTCCTAAGAAATCTTTTTTTCTTTTAATGTTTATTTATTTTTGAGAGAGAGTGAAGAAGGTGCAGAGAGAGAGGAGGACGAGGATCAGCAGAGGGCCGGATGCGGGGCTGCACCTCATCTCATGGACCACGAAGTCATGACCTCAGCCGAAGTCTAACACTTAATCGACTCAGCCACCCAGGCGCCCTGCAAGCGACTACTTATCATCTTCGCCACACCTCCCTGTGGCTAGAGATCAAAACCCCACAACTGGAAGGAAGGCAGAGAAAGCAGGGGCAGAGCAGGTGCCTCCCCTCTCCTGCTACGCAGTCAGCCCCAGAGTGTTCTGTTATTAACCTTTTGTGCAGTGCATTTTCAGAATGTCCCTGAAAATTTGCAAATGACATTTTTCCTTATTGATCTTTTTGCCTAGGAGGGCAGGTAGGTAGAGGTATCTCAAAGAGAAGAAGGAGAAAGGCAAGACATAACAAAAAATAAAAATCAAGGATGATGTAACCAGGGGCACCTGGGCGGCTTAGTCGGTTAAAGGAGCATCCGGCTCTTGATTTCAGCTCAGGTCACGGTCTGAGGGTGGGGGACACGGAGCCCCACGTCAGGCTCTGCACTGATAGCCCAAAGCCTGCTTGGAATTCTTTCTCTTTCCCTCTCTACCCTTCCCCCCACTCACACACTCTCTCTGTGTCTCAAATAACAAATAAATAAACTTAAAAAAAAATGATGTAACCAGATCTCAGCACCTTGTGGATTTGGGGAAACCTTATCTGTACATTTGCATAATGGAATCAATAAGCATGTCCACGCACATTAATAAATGAGATGAATGAATAAATAATACCAGAGTGCTATTTTCTTCAGACCCAGGAGATGGCTTATACCTTAGCTGGGTGGGGAAATAAGATGGCCCAATGCCTTTCACCCCACAACTAGAGATACTCTGGAAACAACTTTCCTCGTTTGTCAGTTATTTCCAGCCTTACACAGACCTAGGAGAAATCCACAGATGAGACCTTCACATGGAAGGGATTTCTCACCAAACTGGCCGTTGACACCTCAGTCTGGTAATTATGCCTGAGTGTCTGTCTGTGCCGGGATGGGTGCAAAATCCTTCCTAATTCCCTAGACTGTGTGACTTACTCCTTTGTCTGAATTCTCCCAGCTCCGGCGAACACTCACCTCGAGTACTGTATTCCATCGGAATTATTTGTTCACGTCTGTCGCCAAACGGACAGTGAAAGACAATGTCAGAAACACGCTCTCTCTCTCGGACACTTTGCACGCAGAAGCTTCAACATGAATCTTGTCTGAAAAAGCGAGTGAATGAATGAACTGAAAGAATAAAGGAACGGCCGCTGGTCTGACTGGGCCACGCTGGTGACACACGGTGGCCCTTGTTTATGTCCTCCAGCCTGAAATATGCAGTCCTCCCACTGAGATAAGATTCGCATTTGCGGTTGTACATACAGCCCTTTATTCCCATGGAAAGGAATAATGGAGATATTTGAATCTGATAGGAGGTGAAAGCCTATTTGTGTCCAATACACAGGAGACTTTCTTTGTGGGTAGCCGTAAAGCCAACATCAGAACATCTGCCCTGGGCTTTCCAGACCCATAAGACCATCCCTAAGTTTAGAATATTCATGTCGCCATGCCTATCAAGGCAGGTTAGCTGACATTTTCTGAGCTCAGAAACTGATTTCCCATTACCTTCTGCCACTTACAGGTAACTTGGCTTTACGCAGCACGATGGGTGTGATTTTATGCAGACCTATCTGCCCACTGTCTGTCCTTCAATCTTCACCAGCCACGCCGCTATTTGAGTTGCAGAAACACAACCGTGTGCAGACTACAATGGTGGGCAAACTCTGCCGGGAAAAACTCTGTCTCAAAGAAACACCAAAGGCTTCCTCGTGGGCACCACTGACCTGCCTTCCTACGGCGAGTTTTAGCTATTGCTCCCCCCAGGGTAATTCCCAGGTCCACTCAGAAGTCTTCCCAATATTTTTGGTGGTGCAGTTTGGGTTTAGAGCTGTGCTTCGCTTTCCTTGTTTTTTTTTTTTTTAAATAATTTTCATTGAGATGTAAATTATACAACAAAAAGTATCAGTTTTAAGTGTATATTTCAGTGGGTTTTAACACATACATTCACTCGGGTAACAACCATCACTTTCTAGATAAAGAATATTTTCTTTTATTTAGCCAGTTACCTATTTACGTTTTATTCTTTGACAAAAATTGTATATATTTAGGTGAACAACATGATTTAATACACATACACATAGTGAAATAACTACTACAGTCAAGCTGGTCAACATACTCGCTCACATAGTTACCTTTTCGTGTGATAAAAGCACCTGAAATCTACTCTTTTAACAAATTTTCGGTATTGAATACCATATCATTAACTCCAGTCACCAGGCTCTCCATTAGAGCTCATCCTGCACAACTGTAATTTTGTATCTTTGGACCAATATCACCACCTTTTCCCCACCTCCCCACCCCTGTTAACCGCTATTTTCATCTCTGCTTCGATGTATTTCACCTTTTTGGATTGCACTTATAAGTGAGATCTGCAGTTATTTATATTTCTGTGCTGGCTTGTTTCCTTCAGCACAATGTTCCCCAGGCTTATCCGTGTCGTTGCAAATGTCAGGATTTCCTTACAAAATAGAGAATATTTTCATCACCCCCAGAAAGTTCCCTCATACCCGTCTGTGGTCAATTTCTTCTAACTCCAGCCCCAGGAAGACATTCATTTGCTTTCTCTATGATAAAATCGTACAGTACATACCTTTAGTTTTGGTCTGGCCGGCTTCTTTCATATAGAATAATTATTTTTAGATTCATTCACATTGTAGCATGTATCAATAATTCATTCTTTTTTCTTTCTAGGTAATCTTCCATTGTATGCAGATATTCCTATTTGTTTATCTATTTATCTGTTGAGGGAAATCAGGCTGTTTCCAGTTTTTGCAAGTATAAAAAAAACCTGCTGTGAACACCCATTTGTCCTCCTGTGGACAAATTTTTTATTTCTCTTGGGTAAATACCTAGAAGGAGAATCACTGGCAGGTATGGTAAGTGTATGTTTAACTTTGCCACATGACAAATGACAATAAACATCTTTTAATATGCTCATAAGTCACTCATAAATCTTTCCTGAAACATTTGTTCAAAGCTCTTTCCTCTTTTTAAGTTTATTTACTTTGTTTTTTTCTTTAAAATTTTTTAATGTTTATTTATTTTTAAGACAGAGAGAGACAGAGTGCAAACAAGGGAGGGGCAGAGAGAGAGAGGGAGACACAAAATCTGAAGACAGGCTCCAGGCTCTGAGCTGTCAGCACAGAGCCTGACGTGGGGCTCCAACCCACGAACAGTGAGATCATGACCTGAGCCAAAGTTGGACGCTTAACCGACTGAGCCATCCAGATACCCGTTTCCCCCCCCTATTTTTAGTGGATTGTTTATTATTATATCATTGAGTTGAAGAGTTCTTTATATGTTCTAGATACAAATCCCACTCCTCTATGTACTTGACAGTAGGGAGTGACTTTCCCTATCCCAGTTGCCTTCCAAATTTTCTAGAAGTTTCTAGTCCCCCATAGTTACGAAAACTAGACTCAGCTTCTGGAGGCAACAGACACCTGTTACATTAGTCTGTGCTTTGTTTCTGGAGGAAACAAGGTATGGTCTAGAACCTTCTCATTCTATGAACCCTGACTTCTGAACACAGTAGGCAGGGTGGAAGAAAGGGAGGGTAGGAAGAGTAAAGAAAGGGACATTCTAGGGAGTTATTAGCTATCTATAAACCCCACCAGCTTCTGGGCAAGGCTATTATAGTCACTCAAGTTAACAGAATATTTTTAAGCTTATTTATTTATTTTCAGAGAGAGAAAGAGAGAGTGAGGGAAGGACAGAGAGAGAGAAAGGGAGACAGAGAATCCCAAACAGACTCCATGCTGGCAGCAGAGCCCAATGTGGGACTCACTTTCACAAACCATGAGATCATGACCTGTGCAGAAATCATGAGTTTGACCCATAACTGACTGAGCCACACAGGCATCCCTCAAGTTAACAAATTAAACAGCCTTTGACCTGGGCCAATTGGGCTCTGCCTTATGGGTTCTACCAAGTCCCGAAAATGGAATGTCTGTCCTGGTACCTACTGATTCCTGTGGGGAGACTATGCCTCATTCTTTTATAATAATCCCTCCAAGTCTCATCTACCTCCTTTCAACCCAACTGTGACCAGCAATCAAAGGGAGAACACAGAAATAGAAAAATTCAACAAGGTGTGGGTTCTCTGTTAGGATGCCTTATGCTTTCCAAGGGGAGCGGACATGGGGCCAAATACATCCGGGTTTCCAACCTAGGGCAGCTGGAAGAGGGATGTTTTTCTCTTCTCATAGTGTCTGGCCAAGACTTGTTGCACTCAACAGAGCTATAAAGAAGACTGGGCTGTAGCAACTTCACCCTCCAGGAAAGGGATTAACACAGTTGGAGACCCCAGGTTTTTTCTAATCAAACTAATCCCCTCAACCAAATGGGAAAGGAGAAGGAGAGATAGCATGAGGAAAGAATGGGGCCCACAAAGAGAAAGAATATGGATGGGACAGGTTTTAAGCTGAGGTTTGCTGGCTATTTGCAATTTTTTTAATTTAATGTTTATTTATATATATATATATATATATATATTTTTTTTTTTTTTTTTTGAGAAAAAGAGACAGACACAGAGACAGAGCATAAGTGGGGGAGGAGCAGAGAGAGAAAGACACACACACACACAGAATCCAAAGCAGGCTCCAGGCTCTGAACCATCAGCTCAGAGCCCAACGCTGGGCTTGAGCCCACAGACCATGAGATCGTGACCTGAGCTGAAGCCGGAAGCTTAACCAACTGAGCCACCCAGGCTCTCCCGTTTACAGATTTTTGTTTCAGCACCAACCCCGAGGTGTCACGTGGAGAAATTGGGGATAGATGGGTCCGGAGCTCCTGAAGTAAGGAGGTGCAGGGGCGTCGTGGAAAGGCCGTGTCTGTTCATTGTCAGTATATCACACATCGGTAGCCACCTGGTTCCAAATCACTAAGTCCAAATTGCTCCGTTTCTCTACCCATCCCTCTGTTCCTCTCACAAAATGTCCCTGTGTTGCAGAGCTCAGGAGTCAAGGAGAGGAAGGCACAGAGAAAACAGTACATTGTCCAATATCTCTCTGTCATCTGCGATTAAGCAAACACTCCAAGACTCTGCAGATAAATGGCAGCTGGCTTTCATAGTCTCGCGATACCCTCCAGAAACCCTCGGAAGACGGCTTACCCTCTTATACACCAGAAGGCCGAGGCTCAGAGAGGTTAGGTGCTTTGCCCAAGGTCACCCAGGAAGCGGAAGAATCTGAATCTGAACACAGGTCTCGAGTTCAGAGACCAAGAAATTAATCACTTGGTTACTAACTTGATTGATTGATTGGTTGGTTGGTTGCAGAGAATCTGCCTTTTTCCAGAAACAAACTAACAAAGAAGCAAAAAGACTTGAGCTTCCCCCGGTTTGTGCCATTAAACAAAATGGAAGGAACAACATGGAAATCAGGGCCTCCAGGAAGAAGCGGTTAACCTAATTCCTGTTCCCCAACTTGAGAAATTCCTCAAGTGTCTCTGCTTCAAGTGGAATAATTTTCCAATTTCTTTCTTAAGGTAATTTTTTAAACTACTGATTTTTATGGGCTTGAGCATGTGAAAAGCCGACTACTGTATGTCTTTTTAATTAGATCCTTTACATGATAATTAAAATCTCTCTTTGCATCATAGCTATTCTTACACTCTGCAGTAATGTTCCTCTGGCTGGAAGTTAGCTGACCATCTGGAAGCAATAAAATATCTTAACCTTAAAATGCAAACTATCAGTTAGAGAGACCACAAATTAGACCTACTCGTCATTGCTTTAATGGGCAAATGCCAGGCTCCATCCTTCATTCTGTCTAATCGGGAAACTGCAGGATCTCACAATTGGAACAGGGATTGTGAAAGTCAAATAGTCCTTCTTCCATTGTCTTTTCGGGACCATTCCTAACCAGGCCTCCCATCGAATGGCCCCGGGGCACACAGGCATGTGGTCCACCGTAAAGAAATTCTGAGGCTCTTTTTAGAAAACTCTTCCAAAGTTCATTCATTGTTTGGGACTGGAGACCAAGTCTGGCCTTGGTGGCCTAAGGAGGGAATGAATTGTGGCTAGAAGCTTCAGAAGGGTTGGTATACAGAGGGAATATAAGCAGTTTATGAAATTGCTTATGGCCAGCTTAGGAATTACCAAAGAGAGGATCACAGGCCCAGGTAAAATGGCAGGCAGGAAGGAAGTTGTTGACGTGGTATCCAAGAATTCTCACAACCATTTCAATTTATATTAAACCTGAAGGCAGCCTGGTGGAAGTAGTTAAATATTGGCTGGTATCATGTGTCCACAGAGGTGAAAGCATGATCAATGCAGTTATCAACTCAGAAGGATATCTTAAGCAAGCTAAGGGTGGGGATTTCCTTACCACTGTAAAACTACTCCCCTTCAGGTGATCCGCCATTCTTGTTTCTTGCAGAAATAAACCAAGACCATTCAAATGGGAAGAAACAAAGGCTGTTCCTTCAGAACTTGCTATTGCCTGGGAGTCAGCTGCCATCATGGGGGCTAGGCAGAGGCTCAAAGGAGGCAGGGGGTGGGTAGAGGATTCAGGTGTGCCCTGAGGGGAAGCTATTGGCCAGGGGAGGCTGTTGGTGAGATCCCCAGAAGGAGGCACTCCACAGCATTGGCTAGGAGACCATATTTCACTTTGTCTAATTGGTCCTAAGCCAAAATGGGGACAAAAGTTAGCAAAACTGTCGGTGTTTGAATCAAATCGTGGTCATTTGGGGCCCGTTTTTACTGTTTGTTACTGTTTAGCCTCCAGGGCCAGTTTCTGGAAGGGAGCTGTCTCACTTCCTGCAAGTGTTAAGAGTTAGAAGCTTGATTCTTGGGCTGTTACTGTGCATAATGTGGTGGCTTCCTGGGCTGGCTGATCCTAGCTCTGTTTTTTATATATGGTCTGGCCATCGTCTATTTGCATACTCGGACACTCACACTTATTTTAATCCTATGCATGTTTTAAACTGCATAGTATGTGATTATTTTGCCATATGCAATACAAGTATCCATTTCTAGATCTTCATTTATAAGACAACATAGCCTGTTGGGTATGGACATTTTGGGGTCTGACCATATGGTTCAAAGTCCAGCGCTACCACTATTGGCTGTGTGCTCTTGAGCTAATTGCTTAATTTCTCTGGTCCTCAGGTTCATTGTCTTTAGAGATAAAAATAAGACCTACCTTATAGACTTCTTTTGAGGATTAAATGGATTAATAATATCCATGTAATACACTTAGGCCACATAGTAAATGCTATATAGGTGTTTGCTGTTCTTAAAAATTAAATAAAGAAAAGACAAAAATTGACAGTAATACACAACATCCTTCAAAGCCCAAGACTTACCAGGATGTTACTCTCGATGAGTTTCCTATGCTATCATGGACACACTTCAAAAAATATAAAGAAACCATTAGTCCATGGAAAGATTCTGCATCAAAAGTTTTAAAATCTAATACAAGTGGCTTCTCAAAAAGCTATTAATACATAAAAATCTATATTCTTCCTACAATGAATCGTATCAGCAATATCCAAATCTGTGCAGTTTTTCTCCTAAACCCAATAATGAATGGCATTTACCTTCACATTCTTAGGAAACAATTCATGGAGCGCGAGTCTCTGGAGAGAAGCAGAGCCAATTATTCTTTGTTTAACCCTTTTAAAAACTGATGAACTGCAACACATCTACAGAAATGTTTACAAATCAAAGATGGGGGGCTCAACCCAGAGCAGCTCCTCCCTTGCATAACCACCTCCCTAGTGAAGAAAGAGAACTTCAGCACCCAGGAGCCTCCACAGCACCCTGGCCCATCACTATCCTCCTGTCCCTAATTTTTTGGTGTCAGAGATAAGCAAACCCAGATACTAACTGAAGACGGAAAAGGACACATTTTAAATAGTAATATACTACTGCAGCAGGGAAGAGATCCACCCTGAACTGGACTGAACCCTCATTTCTGTGGAGGAGACTGGGTATTTTAACAGGAGAACAAGGAATTGGGGAGGGGAGTGAGCAAGGGTCCGTAGAGTCAGGGAAGTGAGAAATCACCAAGGGTTCGTTAGTGTGAATGTTGATTATGTCAGCTCTGTCTGTCGATGGCAACTCTCAGAATTAGGAATCTTCCCTCCTATGGAGATTGGGAGACAGAGACCCTTACCTTCCCAGGGATTATATTTTAAAGGAATGGCTTTCAGTACCTTGAAAAAGACACTCTGGAATTGTAGGTTGTTCTACGTTCATCACAAAGGGACAGAGAGAGGTTTCACGATGGCAAGACCTTTTTGGTAAATGTTCTACAAAAGGAGGTTAGAGACATATGTTCAGGTGTTGAACAGTCCGTGCTAAGCACATCCTTGCTTTGTCTTAGTTTTACCACCTCTCCACACATCCCTACTCGTGTTTTATCTCCCAAGCTAATAGATTACTCCTGTGTATGCTTAACGTAACTTATCAGTTTCACCCAACCGTCTTACTTTCTTGCTTCTGTAGGACTGTTTAATATTCTCCAGTAACACAAAAAAGTGGCCCCACCGAGGATTTCCTCCACACAGGTCTCCTTTATACATTGCGTATGAATTCCCAGGGACGTTTTAATGCTGCTGTAGTATGGGTTCCTTCCTAGGTTCACTGCCATCTTGTAAGCAACTCCATTACCAATACTAGCCCAACCGGGTAATGGCCAGTAAACACAAGGAAAGGAAGATTGTTTCCTGCTTTTCCAGAAAGTTAACTATGGGGAATTCCATCTGCTTAGAGCTAAAGCCAAAGTTCTATTCTATCTGACTGAGGCGGAAGTGAGCATGTACCTCATGGTCTAGGCACAGACAGAACCCTGAACATGCTTCTAATGAAGATCCCCAAGAGCCGGGGGTCAAGGCTCCCCAAAACTACATGGTGAAACAAGCAACTGGTAAGTGAGCACACACTGAGTCAGTTGGCTGAGCCTTCACCATTGACCTAACAGAAGCTGGCAGGACAACTGCATTGGGCAATATTTAATGTTCAACCAACCTTGCGTTCCTGGAATAATATAATCTAATGTCAATATAGTATCCTTTTTTGAATATTCATGGGTTTGGTTTGTTAATATTCTGGGTAGGATTTTTGCATTGTGGTCATGAGCAAGACTGGCCTGTAATTTTTCCTTACTACAGTGTCTTTTCAGATTTTTTAAGTTTGATATGTAATTTATACACTACAAACTTTATCCATTATAAGCATATGGTACAATGACTTTTAGTAAATTTATTCAGTTGTGCAATCATCACCACAATGGAGTTTCAGGACATTTTCATTACCCTAAAAAGCTACTTTATGTCCATTTATAGTAAAATATGACCCCTCTTCCTAGCCCCAAGATAATCATTAGGGTGATCTGCTTTTTGTATCTAGAGATTTGATGTTTCTAGAATTTTCCTATAAATATAGTTTTAAAATATGTGTAGTTTTTGTGTCTGGCTTCTTTCTTTAGCATACCTTTTTTGACATTCAATCATGCTGTAACATGTATAAACTGTTTGTTCCTTTTTATTGCTGAGCAACATTCTGTTACATGCAAACATCACATTTTGTTTATCTGTTCACCAGTCGATGGATAATTTGGTTGTTTCTAGTTTCTGGTTATTATTATGAACATTCACATGTGTGTCTTTTTGTGAGAACAGGGCTTCAGTTCCTTCATCCATGCCTAAGAGTGAGATTATTGGGCTATATCATTAAGTGTTGGTTTAACTATTTAAGAAACTGCCCAATTGCTTTTTGAAACGGGTTGTATCTTTTTACATTACCTCTACCATTAGGTTTCCAGTTTCTCTATATGCTCACTGAACTTAGTAATGTCAATCTTTCTTCGTAGAGTCATTCTAGTGGGTAAGAAGGTATGATGTGGTTTTGATTTGCATTTATATATCAATTACAGAATAAAAGTGATTAATAAGAAAAATAAAATTCTGGAATTGAATAGTACTGAAATGAAAAATTCATTGGAGGGGCTCCAAACCAGATCAGATGTGAGCTGGCAGAAAGAAGAATCTGTGAACTTGAAAATAGACCCACAGAAATGATCTAACCTGAAGAACAAGAAGAAAAAAGGAAGAAAATATCCTTAGAGACCGGTAAGAAACCACCAATTACATGAACACAGATTCCTAGGCTTAGATAAGAGACAGAAAGGGGCAGAAAAAATACTCAAAGAAATAATGGATGAAACCTTCCCAGATTTCATGAAAAGCAATCTACACATCCAAGAAGCTCAGTAAACTCTAATTACTATAAATGTAAAGATATCTAAACATAGATACATCACAGTGAAATTCAATCAATATAAATCCCATGTTCATATATTGTTAAGATAGCAGATCTCTCAGGTTGAGCAATAAATTCAATGCAATTCTATCTAAATCCATAACCAAAATGATTTTGAACAAGAAGAACAAATTCTCAGAACTCGCAGTAGCTGATTTCAAAGGATAGGCATATATATTAATTAAATGGAATAGAACGTCCAGAAATAAACTTTTATGTTTATGGCAGATTGATTTTGACAAAGGCTTCAATGCAAGTCAGTAGGGTAAGAGATGGTCTCTTCAACAAATAATGCTGGAAAATTGGATATTCGTATTTACAATAAGGAACTCAGAGCTTCTTTCCAAACCATGTGCAAAAATTAACTGAAAGTGAGTCATAGACCTCAATGTAAGCAAAAATTATAAAACTTCATGAAGAAAACAAACCTAGGGGAAATCTTTATAACCTTGGGTAAAGTAAAAATTTATTAGAATAATACCAAAACTGTGATTTTTAAGGAAAGCATTAATAAATTGAACTTAATTATAATTAAAAGATTTGCCTTCCTTTTTTTCACTCCATATTTTGGAAGTTTCTGTCTTCCCCATTCCTTCCTTTCCTCCCTTCAAATATTATATTTTTAAGTTCCAGAATCATATTTCATTGATATAGATTCTATTTGTTGAAATTTTATCTTTTCATCCATTTTTGTCTAGACTTTATTTTTTAAAAACACATCTATAACAATTATTAATTTCTTAAATGTTTTTATTTATTTGTGTGAGAGAAACAGAGTACCAGTGGGGGAGGGGCAGAGGGAGAGGGAGACACAGAATCCAAAGAAGGCTCCAGGCTCTGAGCTGTCAGCACAGAGCCCGACACAGGGCTTGAACTTGTGAACCACAAAATCATGACCTAAGCTGAAATCGGATGCTTCACTGACTGAGGCGCTACTATACAATTATTTTAAGGTCCTCAGCTAATTCTAAAGCTTGGGTTGTCTGTAGGTCTGCTTCAATAGAATGTTATTTCTCTTGAATCATTTCTCACTTTTAATAAAATGATCCAGAAATTTGGATGGCAAAACTTTCTTCCTATAATTAGGAAAAATACCACACATGTATATACATATATATGATACTTATATACACATATAACATTTATGTTTATATATCAATGCACAAAGTAGCATGAGTCATGTTTTCCTGAAAAGTTCTTTATACTTTGTTTTGTGCCAGATAACGTGCATAAAAAAACCAGAGGCTGAGGTGAAAGCTATTTTCCCCCAGATGAAACATGCTTTTTTTCTCTGTCAGTGAATTGAGCTGCATTGGGGTTGGGTTTCAGTTTCAGTTACTTTTAGTTCTTCTTTTTCAAGCATATTGGAGGTGAGATTTATCTGTGTCTATTTCAGGGCTTCCTCCAGGGGTTATCCTTTTCAAGAATCAAATTACAGGGGCTCTTCTTCTGCCTTTCTAGCCAAGCTCTATTCTTTAAAAAAAAATTAATGTTTATTCTTTAGAGAGAGAAAGAGAGAGACCGTGCACAAGTTGGGGAGGGGCAGAGAGAGAGAGGGAGACACAGAATCCAAAGCAGGCTCCAGGCTCTGAGCCGTCAGCAAAGCCCGACACTGGGCTCAAACTCAAGGACGGCAAGATCATGACGCGAGCCGAAATCAGAGGCTTAACTGACCAAGCTGGCCGGGTGCCCCCCAAGCTCTACTTTTAGTCACAGCCCCAGCACTCATTAAAAGTTATGTGATCAGCGCACCTGGGTGGCTCAATTGGGTAAGCATCCAACTTAGGTTCAGGTCATGATCTCACAGTTTGTGAGTTCGAGCCCCACATCAGGGTTAGAGCTGACAGCTGGAGCCTGCTTCAGGTTCTGTGTCTCCCCCTTTCTCTGCCCCTCCCTGTGTGTGCTCTCTCTCTCTCTCAAAAATAAATAAACTTTTTTTAACGTTGTGCGATCAAAAACTGGCAGGTAGGAAAACATATCTTCCATTTCTTCATGTCAGTCCACAAGGTCACTAAAAATTACAATGGCTTCTCTTTCCATCATGGAGTTCTCTGCCTACGGTAACCTTGAATCTCTGCTTGTGTCCAAATTTGGCAAATGCCCCCAGGGAAGGAAGCTGGCTAATCTCCAGGTGGGATCTCTGCCTCACCTAGAAAGGACTCTCTCCTATCTGGAATTTACTCCCTTCAACTTATTTGCACTGCTCTCCAGCATATTTAAAACTACATGAAATTGCAGGGCTCCTGGGTGGCTCAGGCCGTTGAACATCCAACTCTTGATTTCAGCTTGGGTCTCGATCTCAGAGTCATGAGTGCAAGCCCCACATTGGGCTCTGCACCACGCATGACGTCTACTTTAAAAAATAACAATAAATAAAGTAAATAAATAAAAATATGTGAAATTTTATTTATCCAGCTATTTTTTAGTCATTATGACAAAAGTAATAATCTGCCATGACCTTCTATACCCTAATGATAGAGGAACTCAATGTCATCAATTGTTGTTGTTTTTTTGCTGTACTCTGTTTAAACTTAATTCTAATGTATTTTTTGATTATATAGTTTAGGATCTATAAAAACATAAGGAATTTATGTCTTGTTTAATGTTCGAATGCGTTTTAGTAACAAATAAAAATGATTTGCGTCAATGCTCGAGGTATGGTAAGAGGATTTTTTTTCCCTCCTTTTAAATGAGATTCTTTACTTAAAACTGAAAAATGCCATGCTACACTAAGCTCTCTATTTACTACTCAAACCTGTCACAGAAATTATTTCAATGCAGTTTTATAATAACATTGGTGCTGGCATAATGGCAGGTTACGACATTTGACCAAGTGCTGAATTCAGACAGCTGAAAAAATAAAACCTCCAAACCCAACAAAGACATTTCAGTCTATCTCTCAAAGATAATTCCTGAAGAATTTCAGAAATGTGTAACTCAGAGGTGTTTGTAGCAGTTAGTGGCAAAGAAAACATTCTCAGGAGTTGATAGCTTCCCATCAGAAGCTATGTGGGCCTTTGGGTAGAGCGATTTTTTAGTTGTAAGAAATTAGAGTCAGTACCCAAGGCACCCTATTTATTTTTTTAATGTTTATTTATTTATTTTGAGAGAGAGAGGGGGATGTGTGAGCTGGGGAGGGGCAGAGAGAGAGGGTATGAAAGAATCCAAAGCAGGCTCTGGGCTATCAGCGTGGAGCCCAACTTGGGGCTTGAGCTCAGGAACCACGAGATCATGATCTGAGCTGATCCCAGCGTCAGAAGCTTAACCGGCTGAGCCACCCAAGCACCAGGCACTCTATTTTAGAAACTTCTCAGCCTCTACCATCAGAGGGTACATGATATGATGAAGGAGAGGATTTAATTTAATGGCGCAAAAACACACTAATTCTTGTACGTGTACAATAAATCTACAAGTCCTCCCCTGTTTACATCCTCGAGCTATTGCCTTTTTTACTTAAGGTTCCTTTTTGACATTTACTTTAGCAATTTAACTTGATGTGTTTAATTTTGGGCAGATGTTGAGGAAAGCACACAGAAGGCTTTTGCCTTACATAAGCCCTCTCAAGACGGCCGTGGATCCCACACACATGAGGAAGTAGGTCACAGAGCTACTTCAGATCTTTTCAATTCTTACCCTATTTTCTCATCCCAGCCACCACTTTTGCCTAGATTCAGAGGTAATGCCTTTGCCTAGATTCAGAGGTAACGCTTCCTGGGGCTCTTTAGGATTCTGCAGTGTGTATCAGGGTGGCCTGCAGCTCTCCATGCTGGTGTCTTAAGATGTAGTTTCATTGGGTCTCGTAAGTCAATTACCACATATACATCTGTTTCCATCCATCACCCAAAATTTTGTTGCTATCTTCTCCTCTCTTGTTTTTCTCGCGCATTTGTGCTTGCGTATTTTTTAAACCCTTTGTTTCTATAGTTCCAGCAAGATTTAGGAAGGAAGTGAAAATAAATGTATACATTCAATCCACATTTTATTCCAGGATACTGAAGATCTCTGGAAAATAGTTTTCCCCAGAGCCCATGACACGAAGTTTATTTGTAGTTCCGAAGCAGATCCTGTTGGTCGGTATCTCTTCAATGCTCTCCATGTGATAATGGTCTTCACTGGGGGAACCCAAGTGTCAACTTCCCCCCTTTCTGATCATTATAAAGTTGGACCCTTCTCTAATGGAAGCATCCAAGTTTTCGGTGGAAGAATCTTTAGATAAAAGCAACTTAGACAGGTATACGGTTGCCTTCCAAGCTTTGGCACTTCCAGCTGAAGCTATATTTTGTAGTAAACAATAAGCTCCAGGGGCATCTGGGTGGCTCAGTCTGTCAAGCATCAAACTCCTTTTTTTTTAATAGTTTATTGTCATCCAACTCTTGATTTCAACTCAGGTCATGATCTCACAGTCTATGAGTTTGAGCCCCAAGTCGGGCTCTGTGCTGACAGCACGGAGCCTGCTTTGGATTCTCTCTCTCTTCTTCATCCCTCCCAGCCTTTTCTTTCTCTCTCTCTCTCTCTCTCTCTCTCTCTCTCTCTCTCTCTCTCTCTCCCTCTCTCTCAAAATAAATAAATAAACATTAAAAAACAAACCAATAAGCTCTGACTCTGTTGGTAGTGCTGGTCTTGCAAGAAGACAGTCTCATGCTGTTTCAGGGATTGGATCAGATTCAAATGTGAAAAACCATTTTTATGAGGAATAGGTGTATAACAGATGACTTATGGGTTAACCGTTTTTCCCTCAAGCTTTTAATAACAGGATCCAGAAATTTGGGTAGCAAGACTTTCTTTCTATAACATTTTTTCTAATTATGCTATAGAAATAAAGTCTTGCTATACATATATATGTTTGTGTATGTGTGTACATATGTATGTATAGGTATGTATATGTGATGTAAATATGGCACACACACATACATATGTATAGGACTTATGTTTATATATAAATGTACAAAGTGGCATATATAGGACGACACAATTTAACAAGACAGGGTTATTGTAGGACACGGGCTCCAGAGCTGTCAAGGACAACCCCAGGGAGGAGGTGTGATTATATAGTCTTACTTGCCTGCGGAGAAAGGTAGAGAAATAAAACCAGCCTCGAGTTGGGGCCCTGCTGGTCTCAGGAGCCAGCACAGACACTTGACCGGTCATGTGGCCTTCAGTAAATTATTCAGCCTATCTGAAATCACGTTTCTTCCTGTCTAAACTGGGGATAATGGTACCTTCTTTACCAAGTGTTTATTGGAAGTAGAATAGGATCTGAATAGTATGTAAGTACCTGCCCAATGAACTCTCATGATCAAAGATATTTGTCCGCAACCTGTCTACTCCTCTATTACAAAAGAAAGACAAACGTGAATATTGGGTGTGCAAATATCTTTTCAAGACCCCATTTTCAATTCTTTCAGATATATATACTCAGAGATGGAGTTGCTGAATCATCTGGTACTTCCATTTTTTTTTTAGTTTTAGAGAGAGCACGAGTGGGGGAGAGGGGAAGAAGAGAGAGAAAGAGTGAGAGAGAGAGAGAGAGAGAGAGAGAGAGAGAGAGAGAGAGAGATAAAGAAAATCCCAAGCAGGCTTCACACTTAGTATGGAGGCTGATGTAGGGCTCAATCCCATGATTCAGGGTTCAATCTCACCACCTTGGAATCATGACCTAAGCCAAAATCAAGAGTCAGATGCTGAACTGACTGAGCTACCCAGGTGCCCCTGGTAGCTCTATTTTTAATTTTTGGAGGAACCTTCACACTGTTTTCCAGAGCAGTTGCACCATTTTATAATCCTACCAACAGTGTGAAAGGATTCCAATGTCTCCACATCCTTGCCATCAGGTGTTCTTTTCTGGGTGTTCGTCATTGTTGTTTTTTTATAGTAGCCATCCTAAAGGGTGTGAGGTGATATCTGTGTGGTTGATTTTTATTTCCCTGATGATTAGTAATGTTGAGAATCTTTTCATGTGCTTATCAGTTATTTGTAGATCATCTTTGGAGAAATGTATATATACAAGTGCTTTGCCCATTTGTTAATTGGGTTATTTGATTCTTTTTTTGTTTATTTGTAGAAGTTCTTTACATATTCTGGCTATCAACCCCTTATCAGATATATGGTTTGCAAATATCTTCTCCACTTCCGCAGGTTGCATTTTCACTCCAACGAGTGTGTCCTTGGCTATTACGAGCTTTTCCAGTGTTTGCCCCTATGCCCTTCTGACACATTCCCTTTCTTTTTTGAGCACTTTCTTAATTTCTGGCATCACAAAATGCTCCAGGCTCATCTGGAATTTTTCTCTGCCCCAGCTTTGGAATCATCCACTTCTCCAGGAAGTCTTTGGTTCTACTTGTCGGGAATGATTTAGCAATAAAGATCTGGTAGCTGAGTGTCCTTATTGCTTCCAGGCCTTCTTAACTGACACAGCTAGAAAATGCATGTATGTATAGCAGTCCACAAATGCAAGCCCCTTTATGTTTAGTTCTGCATTTTTCTCCTGAAAACTAGAAGTTTCTGTTGATATCTCCAATTGCAATTCAAAACCACAGAGTAAATTTTTTACCTTCTCCTTTACCCTGTTTTTTTTTTTTTTTGAGAGAGACAGAGACAGCATGAGAGGGGGAGGGGCAGAGAGAGAGGAAGAGAGAGAATCCCAAGCAGGGTCTGCCAATGAAGGACTCAAATTCACAAACTCTTGAGATCATGCCCTGAGCCAAAAACCAAGAGTTGGACGCTTAACCAACTGAGCCACCCAGGCACCTCCCTTTTCCCTGTTTCTAACTACTTTCTCTGACAGTGAGAAACCTTGTAGAAATTATCTACAACTTATTTATTCACTCATTCATTCCTAGTTGTGTACATAAAGTCATTTCAGGGTTGTTAGCCCATACCCCCGCTAGAAACACATCTACTAACCTGAGCGCAGTATTTTACCCTGTTCTTTTTGTCTTTGGTCTTGCAGTAAGTAGTCAAAACCCTATTTTCCAATGTTACTAAGCTTGGTTTTTTCCTTCTCCACCACCATCAGTGAGGTTAATCATGTGTTACACAATTAGGTTCAGCAGTTGCTGTCTGTATTCTATTCTGGGTTTTTCCACACCTTGGCTGATATAAATCATTCATTTATTTTGAGGGGTCTGTTTCAAAAACTCAGAACTAAACAGTTTATTTTGAACCAAGGACAGGCTTTGAATGTTCTTCTCAAAAGTAAAACTTTAGGATGGCTTGGAGTATGAATTCAGAGACGTGTCATTCCCTGCCTCTCCCCATAATTTCCCCTCCTTCTCTTCTCCATACCCCTCCCCATGCCTCTATAACCAGTTTGTTCCCTTTCCAGGGTATACTTCCAACGGTTTGTTTTTATCTTGTTTTTTTGCATAAATGAGCAAGGTGTGGATTTTTAAAAAAAATTTTTTTAACGTTTATTTATTTTTGAGAAAAAGAGACAGACCGTGAGTGGGAGAGGGGCAGAGAGAGAAGGAGACACAGAATTGGAAGCAGGCTCCAGGCTCAGAGCTATCAGCACAGAGCCCAACACAGGGCTCAAACTCAGGAGCAGCGAAATCATGACCTGAGCTCAAGTTGGATGCTTAACTTTCTGACCCACCCAGGGGCCCCAAGGTATGGATGTTTAAAGTCTCTTTTTTACATATTGACAACTTGCTTTCCAGAAAGGCTACTTTCGGTGAGCCATCCCACAAGGATACAATATTTCCTGTTTTACTGTAACCTGAGCAACAACAGACAGTTTCTCATTTCAATCTTTGGGGATTTGATGGGCAAAATTAACTTCTTGTCCTAGTCTGCATTGCTCTGATTTCCTTCAAGTTTAAATGTTTTCAAATGTTCCCTGGCTGATTGTATTTCCTCCTTTGCGAGCTCTCTATACTTGGCCCAGACGTCTATTACAGACTTAACAGATTTTTAGAGGCCCTTTATAAAATGGGGATATTAACTCTTTTTCCCCCCGTCACCGTTTTGTACGTTCCTTTAGAGTATCCACAGATCCTTCTTTGTGTGCCCCTGAATTGCTTTCCCCAATGGAGCTGCTAAGATTATCCTTTTCATTCACAGCAACCCATATCTGACTGTAAACAGGTGGGGAACAAGAGGTCACTGAATCCAATGTCCTCTTGATAAGCAAAGCAGGGAATATTTCTTCTGTTTGCTTGCACATAAAGTATTTACAAAGCTCATGAGTTTTGTTTGAAATGAATGAGTGATTTTGAGCTTGCTTTCACATGCACAGCTTAGTCTGAACTACACACACACACACACACACACACACACACACCCCAAGCCATCCTAAGATGTTACTTTTGAGAAGAATGTTCAAAGTCTGTCAATATAAACTGTTTAGTTACGTGTTTATTTTTGAGAGACAGAGAGAGACATTGTGAGCAGGGGAGGGTCAGAGAGAGAGGAGACAGAGAATCCGAAGACAGGCTCCCGGCTCTGAGCTGTCAGCACAGAGCCCGATGCGGGGCTGGAACCCACGAACTGTGAGATCATGACCTGAGCTGAAGCCAGTCGCTCAACCGACTGAGCCATCCAGGTGCCCAGTTACATATTAATTACAGTTCTAATGATCACTATGAAGGTCTGGTGCGAATAAGTGATTTTTGAGCTCAGCTTCACATAAAGTATTTATTATACAGGTTTTTAAAAAATGTTTACTTATTTTTCAGAGATGGAGAGACAGAGTGCAAGTGGGAGAGGAGCAAAGAGAGGAAGACACAGAACTGGAAGCATGATCCAGGCTCTGAGCTGTCAGCACAGAGCTCCACGCAGGGCTTGAACCCACGAAGCGTGAGATCATGACCTGAGTCGATGTCGAACACCCAATGGACTGAGCCACCCAGGTGCTCCCCCGTAAACTGTTTAGTATCAACTAGAACTTGCATTAATGCCTTGTAAGCGAATGGTTTCAAGAAGGATGATAGATTCCAAGTTTGACATGACCTGCTTAGTTTTGCCTAAGTTTCCTCTCACATTTCACTAAAGTTAACAACGTCATTTCCTGCTTGTACCTGCTTGTTTTCACTTAGCTGGTCTAAATTTGTGAACAGAAACATCTGAATAGGAGTCAGGCATGTCACGGATCCTAAAATGGAGCCGGGAGGCAGTTGGAAAAGCTCATCTTATATACAGCCACACCTGGATGGAACTTGAACCTCACTGTGCCAGACAAAGGGCTCCACCCCACTGCAGTTCTCAGAGAGACTGATTTCCCTGAACTCCAGCCTAGCAACCAGCCTAGTAACCTCTCCTGTAACAAACCAACGCTAATCATCTTTGCCCATCATTTTACTCATGATTCTTTCAAAACAACTTACCGATGCCTGTTGTTTCTGTTTTCATAAGCTCTTTCTCCTCCCATTGCGGAGGACGTATCAGGTCCTCCTGAGTCCAAGTCTCCTGGGTTTGGACTCCCTAAAGGTACCAAATAAACTCCAAATAAACTGGTGCCTTGCGGTCTCCATTCTGTCTTGCTCGGCGGAGTTGTCTTCATCTGCCCTCACCTGTACTAAGGTGGCATGTTTGAGATGACTGTGGGTTTTTGTGCTTGTTTTCATGTAGGAAGTTTGCATGGCAGTTATGACACCGATTTTGCAAGTTTTGATGAACAGGTCTAGAGGTGACAGCTATGTCAGGACTGCCCCCTGGCTGGCAGTGATTGTAAGACACATCCCCACGTCCCAGATGCCAAAATATGCCTCCTATGTGGATCTTGAGAAAGTTTACAGGACTCCACGGGAAAGGAAAGGGGGGAAAATAGTTACAAACAGAGAGAGACGGAGGCAAACCACAAGAGTCTCTTAAATACAGAAAACAAATTGAGGGTGGATGGTGAGGGTGGGGGAGAGGGGAGAATGGGTGATGGGCATTGAGGAGGGCACTTGTTGAGATGAGCACTGGGTGTCATATGTAAGCCAATTTGACAATAAATTATATTTTAAAAAATAAAATAGGGGCACCTGGGTGGCTCAGTCGGTTGAGCGTCTGGCTTCGGCTCAGGTCATTATCTCACCGTTCATGGGTTCGAGCCCCACATCAGGCTCTGTGCTGACAGCTAGCTCAGAGCCTGGAGTCTGCTTCAGATTCTGTGTCTCTCTCTCTCTCTGACCCTCCTCTGCTCCCACTGTCTCTCTGTCTCTCAAAATATAAATTTAAAAACATAAAATAAAGTAAAATAAAATGTGACGAACAAATGTGCGACAGTGGATTTTGTTAAGTAGAACTGTCTGTCTTTGGTGAAGGGGAGTACAAAGGTAGGACAAGTCAAGAATTTCTCCCAGGTTGCTAGCTTTGACTAATGCACACACTTTATGGTCATATATTGTTTTCACCACTTTAATTATTTCAATTAATTCAATACTTACCTTAAGTATATCCCCGAGAATAAAGTTTTCTGAGAATGCCTGGCCCCCTCCTACAGGCACATCCCTAGAATTTGCTAAATTTAAAAAGTGGATTGTGTTGCTGCTTCAATCTGCATTTCCACAGTGATAGCGGACTTGCTTTTCTAAACTCACAAGTCACTTGTATTTCTCTTCTTGCAAGTTGTCTGTTAATACTGTTACTCCAACTTCATCTTTTTTTAAATGTTTATTTATTATTGAGAGATGGACAGAGTGCGAGTGGGAGAGGGGCAGAGAGAGAGGGAGACACAGAATCCAAAGCAGGCTCCAGGCTCTGAGCTGTCAGCACAGAGCCCAACACAGGGCTCGAACCCACCAACTGTGAGATCATGACCTGAGCCAAAGTTGGACGCTCAACTGACTGAGCCACCATCATTTTCCAATTTTGATACCTGTACTATAGTTCATTCATTTTTTCTATATTAACATGCCATGCCACAAATGATTACTCCATCTCCTGTGAATGGATGGAATATTCCTATTGTTTGCTTTTTTCTTTTTTCCTTTCTTTTGTTTGTTTTGCTTTTGCAAACAATTTTGTTTTGAGTATTCATAAATATATCTCCTTTGGCTGTATGTGAGAATTTCTTTCTTGAGTGGTAGAATATAAAAATCTTCTGGTTTAGGGGCATCCGGCTGTCTAAGTTGGAAGAACACACAACTCTTGTTATCAGGGCCTGTAAGTTTGAGCCCCACACTGGGTGTAGACATTACTTATAAATAAATAAATTCCTGCTTTACTAGATACAATCAAATTTACCTCCAAAGTTGTTATTATCAATGTGCACACCTACTAGCAATGTAATAGGATATTTATTTCTCCTCAATCTTACATTCAGTAAACTTTTTAAAAATGTTTTTTATTTATTTTTGAAAGACAGGGAGAAACAGCAGAAGCAGGGGAGGGTTAGAGAGAAAGGGAGTTACAGAATCTGATGCAGGCTCCAGGCTCTGAGCTGTCAGCACAGAGCCCCATGCGGGGCTCGAACCCACGAACCATGAGATCATGACCTGAGGTGAAGCCGGGCGCTTAACCGATTGAGCCACCCAGGCACCCCAGTAGTGTTAAACTTTAATTGTTGCCTATTTGATAGGTGTGAAGTGACATTCATTGGTATTTTAATTTGTATTTCCGTAATTATTTGTGAAATGGAGACCTTTCACTGTTCATTGTTTAAATAAATATTGAGTCATCATTTGGTTTCCTTTGGTATCAATTGCCTGTTCATATGATTTGTCCACTTTTCTATTGGATTGCCATTTTTGTACTGGTAGTAGACATTCCTTAAATGATCTATAAATAACTATTTGTTTTATACATCATAAATATCTTCTCCGCGTGTGTAGATTCTTGATTGTAAGGAAGTTTTATACTTTAAAGTCATGCAATTTATCCAGTTTCCTTGATGTTTTGTGCATTCTTTTAAGTAGATCCTTCTCATCAAAAGATTATAAATACATTCTTTTATATTTTCTTCTAAAAGTTTTCAAGCTTTGCCTTTGAAACTTGGGTTTTTTAGCCCATTTAAATTTTATTCAATTTATAGTTGCAATAAAAACATAGTCGTTTCCATATTTCTTTAGAAGCACTACTTTCCTGGGGCGCCTGAGTGGCTCAGTGGCTTAAGCGTCTGACTCTTGGTTTCAGCTCAGGTCATGATCTCACGGTTTCATGAGTTCAAGCCCCATGTCAGGCTCTGTGCTGATGGTTTGGAAACTGCTCGGGATTCTCTCTCGCTCCCCCTCTGTCTCTACCTCTCCCCAACTCATGCTATCTATCTCTCTCTCTCTCAAAATGAATAAATGAACTAAAAAAAAAAGAAGTACTACTTTCCCCATTAATTTATGATGTTCTCTCCTTCATATGTTGAGTTCCATTTGCCAAAGGGTATGTTCCTGAGCTTTTTATATAGTTTGATCATGTTCAGTACTCGCAGTACATTTCCAAATTGAAGACTATTTTAATACAATTCTAGAACATCTCTACAAATTATTGCTTTAATAAACCGATATTCCACTGCTCCCACCATTCTTGTATCCTAGCATTCTGACCAGTTAGATGTTGAGGTATCTCAACTTCTCCTCCACTTAACTGCTTTTTCTTGTTTGGCATCTCTTTGCCTTTCTGTGATACTCTTTGGGTGAATTTCTCAATTCTTTCTTCCAATTAATTAATCATTCTTTTGTTTCCATTTTGCAAAATTACAGTGATCCCTTTTCTGGGATTGTATCATTTTAATTGATTCTTTTTTTTACCTACTTGTTTTTTTTCAAGATTTGCTTATTATTTAAATGTTATTAATGGAGAATATGTCTTCTTTTTCTCTTTGAGTATCTTAATTAAATCTATTTTAAAGTTTTTTAATACTGTTCTATAAATTTAATTTCACATGAATGAATTTCTCTTCTGTTATGAATGTTGATTTTATTTGCTGGCCTCCATTAGACATATTTTCTTGTATTTTTGGTTTACAGTATAATTTTTCTATGGGCTCTGTCTTTGTTTGTTTTTAATTTATTTAATCCTCTCTGTCTAGTTGTTTGCCATTGCTTCCACCTGATCCTTCAGGATCTGGATCAAGAACTAGGCTTTGTATTACTATTGAAATGATTGCATATTCAGTCATAGAGCTAGCCCACATTTTGGCATGTTAATCTAAAAAAATTTTTTTAATGTTTATTTTTGAGAGAGAGAGAGAGAGAGAGAGAGAGAGAGAGAGAGAGCATGAGTCAGGGAGGGGCATAGAGAGCGGGAGACACAGAATCAGAAGTAGGATCCAAGGCTATAAGTTGTCAGCATAGAGCCTGACGTGGGGCTTGAACTCATGGACCACAAAATTATGACTTGAGCCAAAGTCAGACACTTAACCCACTGAGCCATCCAGCCACTCCTTGGCATCCTAATCTGAAGGTCAAGTTTATGTTCACCTTCCTCCCTGGGCCTACAGTATCCCAGGAACTATAGCCCTAGGAACCATTCTTAAAATAATAGCTTTATTGAGATATAATGCACATACCATAAAATTCATACTAAAGTGTACAATTCAGTTGTGTGTGTGTGTGTGTGTGTGTGTGTGTGTGTGTTTGAAAGAGAGGGCCTAAGCAGAATAGGAGAAGAGGGAGAGAATCTCAAGCAGGCTCCACACCCAGCGTGGAGCCCAGGGTTGGGTTTGAACACACACCTGTGAGATCGTGACCTGAGCCGAAACCAAGAGTCAGATGCTTAACAGATTGATCCACCCAGGCACTCTGGTAGTTTTTAGTTGAGTTATAAAGTTGTACAACCATCATCACCAATTCCAGAATATTTTTATCAACCCAGAAAGAAACACTGTACCCATAGGCAGTCATTCCTCATCCCCTCCTGTCTCCAGCCCAGGACAACCACTAAAATTTCTATCTCTATGGATTTGCCTATTCTGGACATTTCATATAAATGGAATCTTATACTATGTGGCCTCCTGCGTGTGGCTTCTTTCACTTAGTATAGTACTTTCCATGTTCTGCCATACTGTAGCATGTATCCATACTCGATTCCTTTTGGTGGCCCACTAGTACTGCAGTGCACAGGCAAACCACATTTTATGTATCTAGACATCAACTGATGGATATTTGGGTTGTTTCTACTTTTTAATTCATGAATAATTCCCCTGTATTAGTCATCTTTGATGCCATAAGAAAATTCTGTGGATTTAGTGGTTTCAATAACAGAAATTTATGTTCTGGAGACTGGAAGTCTGAGGTTGAGGTGGCAGCGTGTCAGTCTCTAGTGAAGGCTGTCCTGGTGGCTTGTACCTTCTTGTTGTGTCCTCACATGGTCTTTTCTTATGAGGACACTAATCCCATCATTATGTCCCTATCCTCCTGACCTCACTTAACCTAATCACCCCCGAAGGCCCTGTCTCCATATACTACTAGCATATTGGGAGTTAGGGCTTCACCATATGAATTTGGGGAAGTGGGGAGACACAGTTCAGTCCATAAAATTTTCTGCTCCAAGCTCTCCAAAATTTGTGTTCTTCTCACACACAAAATGCATTAATTTTACCTCAGTAGTCCCCAAACCACAGCTTCTTCTAACAAAAACTCTAAAGCTCAAAGTCTCATCTAAATATCATCAGATATGGGTGAGACTCTAGATACTATTAATCCTGAGGAAAAATTCTTCTCCAGCTATGAACCTGTGAAACCAAACTGTGTGTGGTACAATCATGGGACAGGCAGAAGGTAAACATTCCCATTCCGAAGGGGAGAGATAAGAAATAAAGAAGGGGTGATGGGTCCCAAGCAAGTCCAAAACCTAGGGAGGCAAATTCCATTAGGGCTTAAGTCTTGAGAATAATCCTCTTTGACTCTGTATCCCACTTTTGGACCCACTGGGGTGGTATTTCCATCCCCTTGGTTCTGCCAGACAGGGGTCTTGCCCCCAAGGCTCTGAGATGGAGATGACCTGGCCATTGAGGTGATGGCTTTGCTCTTTGAAACCAAAGAGGCAGTATTGATTATCTCGGAATCACCTTTGGGGCCATGCTTCCTTTTTTGTGCACATTGTAGTTGAATATCCCTATAGTCCAGTCCTGTAGGATCCAAGGAGTCTGAGAGCCTTCCTTCATCTGGACAGGCTTTCTGTGTCTCCTTTGGTTCAAATTGGCAGTGTCTTTGCTAGTATAATACCATCTCTATTCCGGGCTCCGGCTGAGAGCGGCGAGCTGATTGAGTCCATGAGTCATGCCCATGCTTCCTTCACCAAATGGTGGTTCAGTCTCACCCTGAGAACACTCTTCGGAACACTTTTTCTCATTTTCTGTGATACGGATAGGCTGAGATGTTTCCAAATTTCCAAGTTCCAGTTCCTTTTTGTCTCACACCTCCTTCTTCTGTCTGTCCCTCTCCTTGTGTGTTTTACTCTGAGGAGTCAGGAGAAACCAAGCTGCTTCTTCAGCACTTGGCTCAGACATCTCCTCAGCTAAATACCCGATCTCATCATTCACAGGTTCTACCTTCCAGAAAACACAAGAACATAGTTTGCTCACGTTCTTTGTCGCCTGATAACGAGGACCGTCTTTCCTCCAGTTTTCAACACGGTGGTCCTCATTTCCATCCAAGATCTCCACGGAATCACTTTTAATGTCCATATTTCTGTCTCACACCTCAAAACTCTGCTGACCTCTACCCATCGCCCAGTTCCAAAACTGCTTCCCTTCCACACATTGTGTATTCCTTACAGAAACACCCCATTTCTCGGTATCAAAATCTGTCTTAGTTAGCTCAGGCCACCATAACAAAATACTATAGACTGGGAGACTAAAGCAACAGAAATGTATTTCTCACAGTTCTAGAGACTAGAAATCCGAGGTCAGAGTTGGGTTCTGGTGAGAATTCCCAGCTTGAAAATAGCTACCTTTTTGCGGTGTCCTCACACAGTAAAAAGGTGGGTGACTCTCTGGTGTCTCTTATTATAAGGACACTAATCCCATGGGGAGACCCAATCCTCATGACTTCATCTAAACCGAATTGTATCCCAAAGGCCCCATCTTTGGGTATTTGTATCCCAAATACCATCATACTCCAATAACAAATTTTAGTGTGGGAGGAACAATTCATTTCATAGCACCCGATATAAGCCTTTCTGTAAAAGCTTTTGTATGGATGTATACTTTCAGATCTCTTGACTATATACCTAGGAGTGGGGTACTTGGACGACAGCAGCTCCACCATCTTACATTTCTACATACAGCGTATGAGAATTCCATTTCCTCCACATCTTCGATAATACTTGTTGTCATCCATTGTTTTCATTTTCCTTTTTTAATGTTTTTATTTATTTTTGAGAAAGAGGGGGAGAGAAAGAGACAGAGAGAGACAGAGAGAGACAGAGAGAGAGAGCTCATACAGACAGCAGAAAGCCTGATGCAGGTTCAAATCAAACCCACGAACCACGAGATCATGACCTGAGCTGAATTCGGATGCCACCCACGTGCCCCATCATCCACTGTTTTTATTAGCGCCATCGCAGTGGGTGTGAAGTGGTATCTCATTGTGGTTTTGATTTGCATTTCCCTGAGACTAATGATGTCAGGCATGTTTTCATGTGTTTATTGGTGACTTGAGTACAGTAGTTCCCCCACCCTTATCCATAGAGGATGCATTTCAAGACCCCCAGCAGATGCCTGAAACCACAGATAGTAGCAAATGCTATATATACTATAATTTTCCTACATATACATACACATGATAAACTTTAATTTATAAATTAGTCACAGTAAGACCTGAACAAGAACTAATGACCAAATAGAACAATTAGAGCAGTCTACTATAGTAAGAGTTATGTGAATGTGCTTTTTCTCTCTCTCAAAATATCTGGTGGTACTGTCCTCCCTCTTCTTGTGATGATGTGAGATTATGAAACGCCTATGTGATAAGGTGAAGTGAGGTGAATGACACAGGCATTGTGACACAGCATTAGCCTACTAATGACCCTCTGACAATATGTCAGAAGGAGGATCATCTGCTTCTGGACCACAATTGACTGTAGGTAATTGAAACCTCGGAGAATGAAGCCATGGATAAAGCGATCCTAATGCATCTCTTCTGGCGAAGTGTCTATTCAAATCCTTCACCCATGTTTAATTGGGTTATTTGTCTTTTCATTGTTGAGTTGTATGAATTCTTTATATTATCCACGTCCAAGTTTCTTATCAGATATATGGTTTGAAAATATTTTCCATCTGTAGTATCTTGTAGCGTTTTTTCAGGCTCTTTTCATGAATGAGTTCAGAAAGCCTGTCTCCAGCCCTATCTTCAAACAGAGCAGTGATTTTAACTAGGCTATGCTACCCTCAGCCTGATGCTGGACCCCAGGGTCCAGCAAGCCCAGGACTTTGTCTTGAGTTTCTGATGTGTCTAATCCAAGGAGATGTTTATCTTGTACTTGAGCCTCAATCTATCCTTTAGGTTTGCCTTTTATGTTTCATCCATCATTGCTGAGTTTCTAGCAAAGAGCATCATTCAACCTGTGAACTCACAGCATCAAATTGCTCTGGAAGACCTCCATCAATATTGTTTATAGTATTTTTCTTTGTGTGTACATTTTTTAAAGAAATTGTGATCTATTGATATTTTTATATGATTTCTTCTCTTGCTTTTATGCTTTAGAAAGGTCTTTCCCGTCGAAAGAGGAGAGAAACATGATCTTACAATTTCTTCTATGGTTTTCTTTTCCTCTGTAAATTTAACTCTCTCATCCATCTGGAATCCACATATTGTACAGGTAAGGATCCAAGTCAAAGGTCTTATAAATTGTTTGCTATCTCAGCACTATCCAATAATTTTAAATACCATCCCAAATACGTATCAAATGTCTATGTCTCCTTTGTGTCTATTTCAGAGCCTTTGATTTTAACACTATCCCATTATTTTTTTAATTTTTTCATTGCTGTACCAAAGTTTGGAAGCCTATCTTTTCTGTGTGTGCCTCCTCTAATCCGAACATAGGGTCCATTAAATTATAAGTGTTCAAAAAATATTGCTGGATGAATTTATAATTGAAGGCTTTAACAGTGGAAGGACACAAGGGAAGGGTTGTAAGATGGTGAGGTCTTCTTAGAATTCTTCGTGACATTGAAGAAGAAACACTAGCACTGGCCTAGTGCTTAGCACATAGTAGATACTCAATAAAAGATGAAATAAGTGAAAAAGATTTTTAAGTGTTGACTTCTACTTGAATTAACATCCTCCAACTGAGTTTTCCTTCTTCGCTCATGCTCCAACCTACCTCAGAATTCTTAGGCAGATTGATCCTTCATTTCCAAAGTGTGTTCTGCTCTGTCTGCACACCTCCTTAAAAAAACCCATAGATCTATGCTGAGTCAGGTGGCCAGATCAAAATTCTTGAGAAAATATTAAGTTATGATGATCACCTTTGTGACTCTGGAGTCTTGGACCTTTCTCTCTGATTTCAGGCCTATCATTTAAGGCTTACTATAATCTGGTTCTTAAAGCATAATGGAGTAAAAGGAGCACTGAATTAAATTCAGAAGTCGTGGTCTTCTGATCTGCCGCTTTTATTAGCTCTGTGGTTGTTGGGAAGTTATATAACTTCTCTGAGTCACAGGTTTTTTTTCACCTGTAAAAGAAGAGATAATAAGGTCAACTCAGAAGGATATTATAAGAATTAAGTTAGATAACTCAGGTAAGAGTTCTTTAATAAGAAACGTTATGTATCTGTATGATTATAACCACCTCTATATTACTTTACCTCATTTCCAACTTGTAGCATATGCTTTGGACAACACAGGATCTTCCCTGCCCCTCAGAGCTGGGAGTTTCTTCTCCAATCTCTCTTTCTGTAGTGCTCTCTGCCTGTCTAGTTTCCGCTCATCCTTTTTTTTTCCATAATATTTTATTGTCAAATTGTTTTCCATACAACACCCAGTGCTCTTCCCCTTAAGTGCCCTCCTCCATCACCACCACCTCTTTTCCCCCCTCCCCCTTCCCCTTCAACTCTCAGTTCATTTTCAGCATTCAATAGTCTCTCAAGTCTTGCGTCCCTCTCCCTCCCCAACTCTCTCTCCCTCCTCCGCTCCCCCTGGTTCTCCATTAGGTCTCTCCTGTTTTCCTGCTAGACCTATGAGTGCAAACATATGGTTTCTGTCCTTCTCTGCCTGGCTTACTTCGCTCAGCGTGAGATGGGCACCCTCTTACACTGTTGGTGGCAATGTAAACTGGCACAGCCGCTCTGGAAAACAGTATGGAGTTTCCTCAGAAAACTATCGATAGAACTCCCTTATGACCCAGCAATAGCACTGCTGGCTGGGAAAACTGGACAGCAACATGTGGAAGAATGAAACTAGACCAGTCTCTTACACCATACACAAAAATAAAATCAAAATGGCTGAAGGACCTGAATGTGAGACAGGAAACCATCAAAACCCTGGAGGAGAAAGTAGGCAAAAACCTCCTAGACCTCCACTGCAGCAATCTCCTACTCGACACATCCTCAAAGGCAAGGGAAATTAATGCAAAACTGAACCCTTGGGACTTCATCAAGATAAAAAGCTTCTGCAAGGCAAAGGAAACAATCAAGAAAACTAATAGGCAACCGACAGAATGGGAAAAGATAGTTGCAAATGACATATCAGATAAAGGGCTAATATCGAAAATATACAAGGAACTCACCAAACTTCACAATCACAAAACAAATAATCCAGTGAGGAAATGGGCAGAAGACATGAACAGACATTTCTCCAAAGAGGACATCCAGATGGCCTACAGACACATAAAATGATGCTCAACATCACTCATCATCAGGGAAACACAAATCAAAACCACACTGAGATACCACCTCACGCCAGTCAGAGTGGCTAAAATCCACTCATCCTTAAAGGCCCAGCCTTGGCTCCGCCATGTTCCCAAATACCTCCCTGCATTTTTGCCCACCTGCATCTTCTGTGCCATCCCACAGACTAAGTCTCAATTATTCTCTCCTTATTTTATGAGGATTGAACATCTTCGAGTGAATCTTCAGTTCTGGGTGTGCAGGGGCCAGGTCACATTCTCCTGAGATACGCCCCACAGCACCTAGTGTCAAGCAAGGCCCCAAGTAGAAGCCCAGTACTCACTACTATGTGTAGAGTAAAGAAAGCACAGTGTTCTTGTTCATGTATGTCAGGTTGTCTCAGAGCACTGAATCCACAGTGGCATGTCTTCAACAGTGGTAGGTCTTTAGGCATCTGGACCTCTCAACTGCAGTGGACATAGCAAATAGGCAAGGGGGCAGAGTCATGGTCAGGGTCAGAAGAGCACTTTAGGCAATGAAGTTGGAAGTAGAATTACAGAATTTTGGCCCCAGAAAGGGGCACATTGTATAGGTTGCTTATTCCAACATTATCATTTTACAAGGACGGAAGTGGCTATTTGCTTTTCCAAGGTCAACCCACAGACCCAGGGCCTAGAACTCCCGATTCCCCATGCAGTGATATGTTTTTCCAAGTCATGATTCATAACATAGAGCAGAGGAAGTAACGGACCAGGGTTGGGGATAGTCCAATAGACTGGGAGACACAGGTACAGGTGAAAGTCACACCTTCCATCACTAGCATTGTCCTTCTGCCAAATAAACTTGCTTGGAAGCTAGAGAGGTCTCCTGTTTGGGCTTGTATCAGGATCCAAAACAATGAAGCAGGTGGATGTCTTCTCATCCCAATGACAAAATAAGCCTTTGAGCAGCAAATGATACAAAAAGCATCCTGCCTCCCTGCATTATGTTTTTCCATTCATTTCTCATGCTTCCGTTCCTGACTTTCTTTCTTCAGACAAAAGATGACAAAGAAGGCAATGCTTAGTTCAAGAGGAATTCTGACCACCCCCCCAAAAGTGTGTGGGCTGCAAAGTAATTATTCTGCGGGAGAGTGTGTGTGTTCAAGCAAATTATACCCTTCACTCCCCACATTATGGGGGGCTTGAACCACACGATGCTGACTCACACTAATGATGCTGTCAGAGGTTTTACCTGTGATTTTACAAGCAGCAGGTTTTGGGTGAACAGAGACGGGCCGTCTGATCAAACCACAGACCCATCTCCTCTCACAGACACCCTTAAAGAACAAAAGTCAGCACACAAAGGAAAGTGTGAATATGTAGCCAGCTTGGGCCCTTAGCACGGTGAATGCTATTGCAGATTTCTAATATCACCCACAGTGGATATTAGAAAGGGTCAAGTGGGCAGAGTCAAGGGCAGTAACACTCTCTCTGGGTTAGAAGTAGAATCATAGAAGGTTGGCTCAAAAAGAGCAAATTTTACACATTGTTTATTCCAACTTTATGATACAAGAAAGGAGACTCATGGTTAATTTCATGTGTCAATTTCACTGGGCTAAGAGATGCCCAGGGAGCTGGTAAAACACGCTTTCTGGGTGTGTCTGTGAGGATGTTGTTGGCAAATGTGAGCATTTGAATTGATAGACTGAGGAAAGCAGATCACCAGTGCAGGTGGGCATCGTCCAATCCACTGAAAGCCTGACTAGAACAAAAAGAGGAAGGGCAAATCTGTTCTCGCTGCGTGAGCTGGGTCATCCTGCTACCCTCAGACACCAGCATTCCTTCAGACTCAGACTCAGTTACACCACTGGCTTTCCTGGGTCTCCGGATTGCAGATGTCACATATTGTGTGGACTTCTCAGCCTCCGTAATGACATGAGCCAATTCTTATATTTTTGTACACATGTGTGTGCGTGCACACACACACACACACACGCACGCACGCATGCACACAGAGATCCATATCCTATTGGTACAGTTTCTCTGGAGAACCCTAAAGGATATAGAATTCAAGACCTGCAGTGGCTATTGTCCTTCCAATGTCAACCGACAGAGCCAAGCCCCAGACCCCCTGACTCACCATGCAGTATTCTTCCCTCTACAGTGAGTTCTGCTCCTTATGTATGTTTCCAAGGTCAGGTTACCTTTAAAGAATGAGGCCAGAAGGATTTGATGCTACTCGCTACTTTGGGTGGCTATCGTGAAGGTCCTGACTTTGTGAAGGTCTTCCCAGAGTCGGGAACAGAATTTGGGAAGAAGAGCTTGGCAGATGAGAATGATATTTCAAGACCCCATGGGACTCTCAAGGAGAAGCAGCTACAGAATCTATATCCCAAACTATTTTAGTGGGTGTTAAGGTGATACCAGAAAGAATCAAAGCATCTGCTCATTGTTAGTCACACACAGGGCCATGTGGTGCCCACCCTGGAAAATGTGGGGGGAGATACAGCCATTTGGATGTTATAGAGACTATGGTTTCCTTGGAATGCCTTCTCTCCACAGTCACATGCCCTGCCACCAAACCCACAAAACTTGCCTTGTTACTTTTCTGATCTGGGTGTTAGTAGGTTCAGTTGTAAAGCCATATTCATGTGACCTGGAAAAGAAATATTATCTCTAGCCCACACGGTAACCCAGCACAGTGCTTGGCAAAATACTCAGCTCAATAAATGAGGCTTATTTATCTATTACTTTTGCAATCATTTGGACAGGATATTGGATAGAAATACAAATCCCTTACCAGATATACGGTTGGAAAATATTTTCTTTCATTCTATAGGTTGCCTTTTCAGTCAGTTGATTGTTTTCTTTGCTGTACAGAAGGTTTTTAGTTTCATGAAATCCTATTTGTGTCTATTTTTGCTTTTGTTGCCTGTGTTTTTGGTGTCATAGTCCAAAAATCTATGTGATACACTACACATAGTGTATCACAAGTCCAAAGTCAAGACTTTTTTCCTGTTTTAGTCTAGTAGTTTTACTGTTTCAGATTTTATGTTTAAGACTTAAATCCAGTTCAAGTGGATTTTTGCATGTCATGTAAGATAAGAGTCTAATTTCATTCTTCTGAATGTAGATGTTCAGTTTCCCCAATACCAAATAAGACATGTTTTCTTGCTCTTACTGATTTCTAGCTTCATCCTATTTTAGGCAGAAAAGATACTCGGACTGATAGTTCTTGAATTTGTTAAGACTTGTCTTGTGAATGAATGACCTTTAATGACATTTAATGAAAAGCTACCTTTTCCCCATTGTATATTCTTGGTACCTTTGTGGAAGATCAGTTGGCTGTAGATGTATGGATTTATTTCTGGTCTTTCCTTTTTGTTTCATTGGTCTATGACATCTGTTTTTTATGCTAGTACCTTGCTGTTTGGATGACTGTAGTTTTACAATATATTTTGGAATCAGGAAGCATGATGCCCCCAGCTTTGTATTTATTATACAAGATTACTTTGGCTATTTGAGGTCTTCTGTGGCTCTATATGAATTTTAGGAAATATGAATCTCTGTAAAGAATGTCATTGGGATTTAATAGGAATTTATAGATCTCCTTTAGTAGTACAAACATTTTAACAATATTAACTCTTCCATTCCATGAACATGGAATGTCTTTCAATTTATCTATGTCTTTTTTAATTTCCTTTATTGATGTTTTAAAATTTTCACTGTACAGGTCTTTCACCTCCTTGGCTAAGATTATCCTAGATATTTTATTCTTCTGGTTGCTATTGTGAATGAATTTTTCTTCTTGATTTCCCTTTTATATAGCTTGTTGTTCATATTTAGAAACCTGAGTTTTGTGTGTTTATTTTGTATTCTGCAACTTTACTAAATGTGTTTATTCTAACAGATGCTGTTGTTGTTATTTTGTTGTGTTGTGGAGTCTCTAAGGTTTTCTACATATATGATCACATCATCTGGAAGCAGATAATTTTACTTTATCCTTTTTGATTGAGATGTCTTTTATTCTTTTTCTTGTACCATTGTTCAGGTTAGGACTTCTAGGGGTGATAGAGGACACCTTTCCTTTTACTGGATTGTAGAAGAAAAGCTTTCAATTTTTCCTATATTGATTATGACATTAGGAGTGGGCTTTTCACATATGACATTTACTGTGTTGAGGTAAATTCTTTCTATAGCTATTTTGTTGAGAAATTTTTATCATGAATGCATGTTGAACTTTTTCAAATGTTTCTTCTGCATCTACTGAGATGATCATGTGGTTTTCTCTTTCTTTTTTTTCTTTTTTTAACATTTATTTATTTTTGAAAGACTGAGAAACAGAGCATGATCAGGGGAGGGGTGGAGAGAGAGGGAGACACAAAATTCAAAGCAGACTCCAGACTCTGAGCTGTTAGCACAGAGCCTGACGTGGGGCTTGAACTCACAAACCATGAGATATGACCTGAGCTGAAGTTGGCCGCCTAACCGACTGAGCCATCCAGGCGCCCCTGTGTTTTTGTCTTTCATTGTGTTGTTGTAGTGTTTCATGTTGATTTATTTGCATATATTGAACCATACTTACCTCCCAAGGATAAACGTCACTTGGTCATGGTGTATAATGCTTTTAATGTGCTGTTCAATTTGGCTTATTCATCAAAGATTTTGGCCTGTAGTTTTCTTTTCTTGTAGTGTCTTTGTCTGGTTTTAGTCACAGAGTAATGCTAGCCTTTTAAAGAGTTTGGAAGTGTTCCTCCTTCTTCTATTTTTTGGAAAACCTTTAGAAGGATTGGTATTCATTCTTTTTGGATGTTTGGAGGAATTGAATTTGGTGGAATTCAAGAAGCCATTTATTATTTCTTTTCTTCTGCTAACATTAGGCTTAGATTATTTTTCTTTTCCTAGTTCTTTGAAGTACAAAGTTAGACCATTTATTTGAGCTCTTTCTTTTTTCTTAATGTTGGAACTTATCAACATAAACTTCCCTCTTAGAACTAACTGCTTTTGCTACCTCCCATTGGTTCTGGTATGTTGCATTTTCATTTTAATTTCTCTCAAGATATTTTAAATTCCCTTTTGATTTCCTCTTTGACACAATGCTTTTTCAAGAGTATGTTGTTTAATTTCCACATATTTGTGAATTTTCTTGTTTGCTCACTGTTACTGATTTCTAGCTTCATTCCATTTTGGTCACAAAAGATACTTGGAATGATTCTTCTTAAGTTTGTTAACACATGTTTTGTCACCTAACATGGGATTTACCCTAGAAAATGTTCCATGTGTACTTGAGAATACATATTCTTGTGCTATTGGGTGGAAAGT
>PISW01006992.1:0-37967 GCA_004023785.1 Mungos mungo | reverse complement strand
TTTTTTGTCTCTGTGACAGTTTTTGACTTAAAGTCTATTTTGTCTGATATAAATATAGCCATCCTTATTCCCTTTTGGTTGCCATTTATTTGGGATACATAGTCTATCCCTTCACCTTTGAGCCTGTGTGTTTTCTTAAAGTAAAAGTGAGTCTCCTTGTGGTGACCATCTAATTTGTAAAAAATTTTAATGTTCATTTATTTTTGAGAGAGAGAGACAAACAGAGCATGAATGGGGTAGGGGAGGAGAGAGAGGAGACACAGAATCCAAAGCAGGCTCCAGGCTTTGCTGGAGAGCACAGAGCCTGGTGTGGGGCTCAAACTCATGAACCATGAGATCATGACCTGGGCCAAAGTCAGATACTTAACTGACTGAGCCACCCAGGCATCCCTAGGTTTTTTTTTTTTTTAATCCATTCAATCACTCTATACCCTTTGATTGGAAAATCTAATCTATTTTATATTTAAAGTCATTTATTCATATGTAAATACTTATTTCCATTGTGCTGTCTTCTCAATGTTTTTATAGTTCTTTTGTTCCTTTCTTCTTCTGTTGCTGTCCTCCTCGGTGAGGATTTGTTGTAACAGTATGCTTCTTTTTCTTTATCATTGTGGACCTACTAGAGATGTTTCTCTTGTGGTGACCATCAGGCTTATATAAAACATTTAATAGTCAATTTTAGCCACACACAAATATTCTACATTCTTACTTCTACTCCCAAAATTTTGTTATTGATGCCACAATTTACATCTTTTTATGTTGTGTACCCATAAATAAATCATTGCATATATTTTTAATACTTTCATCTTTTAACTTTTATACTAAAGTTATAAGAGATTTCTATACCACCATTACAGTTTAGAGTATTCTGAGTTTGACTATATACTTACCTTTTCCAGTGAGCTTTATACTTTCATATGTTTCATGTTACTAATTGGCATCTTTGTTTTGACCTGAAGAACTCCCATTAGCATTTTGGGGTGAGGTAGATCTGGTGGTGATGAACTCCCTCAAATTTTGTTCCTCTGAGAAATTTCTGAAGGATAGGTTGGGTGGGCACAGAATTTGGGGTTGAGAGTTTTATCTTTCAGCTCTTGAATGTTGGCTTTATATCTTACTCTCTTCTGGCAGCAAGGTTTCTCCTAAGAAATTACTGCTGGACTTATGGGTGTTCTTTTGTATGTGACAAGTCATTTCTCTTTTACTGCTTTCAAAATTCTCTATGTCTTTGACTTTAAAAGTTTTTTTAATGCTTATTTATTTTTGAGAGAGAGAGAGAGAGAGAAAGTAGGGAAAGGGCAGAGAGAGAGAGGGAGACACAGAATCTGAAGCAGGCTCCAGGCCCTGAGCTGTCAGCACCGAGCCCAACATGGGGCTTGAACTCACAGACTGTAGGATCATGATCTGAGCTGAAGTCAGTCACTTAACTAACTGAACCACCCAGGCACACCCTATGGCTTTGATTTTGATAATTTAATTATAATGTGTCTCAGGGTAATCTTCTTTGGGTTGATCCTGTTTTATTCTTTGTCCTCTTTTCTCTTCTGGCTGGATAATTTCAAATGATCTGTCTTTGAATTCACTGATTTTTTTTTCTTCTACTTTCTTTACAGATTATTTCTTCTATTGAAGCTCTCTATTATATTTTCTTTATTGAATTCATTGCATTCTTCAGCTCCATCATTTCTGTTTGGTTCTTTTTTAATGTTTTTATCTCTTTGGTGAACTTCTCATTTTGTTCATGTATTTTCCTGATTTTGTTGAGTTGTCTGTATATTCTTGGAGTTTGCTGATCTTTCTTAAAGCAATTATCTTAAATTCTTTGTTAGGCAAATCATAGATCTCTATTTCTTTGGGGTCAGTTACCAGAGTTTTATTAATTTCCTTTGGTAGTATCACGTTTGCTTAATTTTTTCATTATTTACATAGCCTTACATTGATGTCTATGATGCTCTTTCATTTGAAGGGACAAGCACATCTTTCTAGACTAATTTTAGCAGGTAAAGACCTTCTCCTGCTCAGCCTGCATCTAGAGTCCCAGTTGACTGGGCTGGAGATGAGTCACAGGGCTGATTCAAGACCTGCAGTTAACACCAAGAGTGCCAAGCCTCTTACCAGGGGCACGAGTCGGTGTAGCTCCTCTCAGGTCCCTTGGCACTTGGGGCTGGTTTCAAACCAATGGGCAAGGGAGGCTAGAGCTGAGTTCACAAGGGGATGGCACTGCTTTCAGTGTGCAGCGGACCACACTCAACAAGTCTGCCACTGGGACGTGGGCATGCCTTCTCCCCTCAGCTCTTTTTGGCCTTGGGCTTCACTAGATTCTTGCAACCTTCTGTCTGGTTTCCAAAGCTCCCACAAAGGTATGTTTGTCTTTGGATGCCAGATTATTATTTGTGTTGGGGGGTGTGAGCTGGGGACCTCCTATTCTGCCATTTTGCTAACGTCACCCTTCTACTTAGTGTCATATGTTAAAGCTTCATCCATTTTGTGGCATGTGTCAGTACTTTGCTCCTTTTAATGGTGGCTGGATTACATTTAATGGCCATATTATCTCATCCTATGAACCTAATTAGCCACCTCCACTCATGGATATTTGAATATATCTTTTGCTCACATATTAAATGATTCATCTAACAACTGGTGAATGCATGTACAGATGATTTTGTGGGGTTTTAAGACCATTTTTTGTTAAACATGGATGCTACTTATTTAATTACTAAGGAACAATTTAATTAACTTTTTGCTTACCAAAGCAACTCATTCTCACCTGGCCATTTCAGCCAAATTACCGAACTGGGCGCCCTAAGCAGACGCACAGAAAACATCCTGGAAAAGGAAAAAATTTTACAAGGAGAAAGGGAAATGAACTCAGTAGAGATCCTAATATGCCTTTCTTCCTAACCACAGGGGAAAGCACTTATATCTTCTCAAACATAATTACCTTCCTGGTGTTTAATGAATACAACTTTAATTCATGCCATCCAATTTAAATCGGTTAAAATTCAACACATAGGGGGGCACCTCCTTCTTGCATTTGTCGGTCTGGTATATAAAAGTAAGGCTTTAAATGTCTAGGGATTATTGATTTGGTTGTTTACTTGGAGAGGTCCAGCGGGGTGTCCTTTGAAGCAATTACCCAAAGTCTCTCAACATGTTGGGCAAACAGAAAAAGAAGCCCCCAGAGAAGAAGCCCTGGCCAGTGGAACGACCAGCCTGGAGAAGCTGAACTTACAGATCCCGAACAGACCAGAGGTTTTCAAGTCTTCCACAGATCTGGGGGCGCCTGGAGAAATTATTAAAAATACAGAAGACCCGTCCAGTTGGCTAAGTCTGAATCGACGGCAAGGGGCCCCAGCTGTAACAAGTTCCACAGATGATTCGGATCTATACCAAAGCCTGAGGACACTAGAGCTGGCTATTGGAAAACACCTTATTGTTTCGCTCTTGCCGGAAAGAGCCTTTCCCAGACGGCCCCTCTGCTCACACTGAGGAATGCTATGGGAAACTGCCACCAAAACTCTCTTCCCTGCTACAGAAGCAACACTGAAACTCTCGTTTTGTCCTTTCCATGATGTTCCATATTAAAAAAAAATTTTTTTTAGCTCCATGGATCTAGACCATTTTGGTTGATCCTGAAGAATTAATATAATTTGAGGGGGGATCAAGAACAATAAATATTTGTAAAAAATCATATTCTGATTTTATTTAGGTGAGCGGGACACCCACCCACTCTCCCCAATTGTAATAGCTTTTTTTTTTTTTGCCTTGTTGAATCATATATATATCTGTGGAGTTTCTACCAGACTTACCCTCTATTAGGTCTATACTTTCCGGTGCTGTGATTTACAACTTTGTCTCCTGTCTATCGTATTGTTTATATTCTTGTAAGTTATCTCAGGGCCTTTGTAGACTGAGGGATGGTGTGTGAGTGTGAGCACATGTAAGTTTGTTTGTTCATTTGTTTATCTACCTATTTAAATGTCTCAAAGGCTGACTGTCACTCACCGTCAGCAGTAGCATGGTATCTGGCTGTGTCTCAATCCTTCCAGCATTTTCCCTGAAGAAGGAGCTGAGGACACTACTAAATGACAGGATGGGGCCATTTATGAAAGGCGACACAGAGAATGTTGAGATTAAAAGAGATGGTTCCGAGGGCTTCACCATGGAGCAAATCTAGATGATGTTTCCTCCGACAAAGCTTTCCCTCCCCCCATTGTTGCCTCTGCCCCTGGGGTTTGATGAGCTTTGCTGGCCAAAGGGACCGCAGCGTCCCTCCCTCTATCCGCCAGGTTGTTGAGTCCCAGCCTCTGGAGCACAGACCGTTCTCTTGACCTTGGCCAGGTGCCTGACGACTGTCGCAGAAGCAGCAGGCCAGAACGTGTGCATGGAACAGGATAAATCCCTCTCCGCTCCTGGGAAAACGGCTCCTACTTTACATGCTGGTGATTGTGGTTTAGCGGTTTCATATCTTCAAAAGACAAGGATAAGATGCCTTTCCTAGAAGGAGAGATTTGTGCTACCGCTCACGCCTCCAGTCCGCTCTGGCGGAAGTGGCTCCCAAAGTGGGCGCGCCTGAAACAGGGGCTCACATCTCCAGACTTTGAGCTGAGGCCCAGAGAAGCGAGTACTAAGCCTGCAGAAGTATAGACTGCTAACGGCCTTCCCCCACTGCATGACTCACAGGATGTCCACAGAACCCGGTTGTCCACAAGGGTCTTGCAAAGGATCCTCTCGCTGTTCTCTAAATGGAGTCCCCTGAAATGCATCACACGCAGACAGAAAAAGCTCGAAATAATGAGATCGCTTTATTTCTGTCTCCTGACCCAGCGACACCACTTTGTGTTCGAATTTGGCTATGGTCATCTTTACTTTCAGAAACGAATCAATAATTCAACACTGTTTGTTTCCCATCGGTGTCCCGCTGGCTGGAGCAGTCTTTTCTCTCTTTTTGATGGGAAAATTGTTATCCTAGGGAAGCAAATGGGGGCAGGAGGGTTAAGTGGTCTGCAGTGCCTCTGGCTTCAGGCTGTGAACGGAAAGGAGAGGAAGACCACCACTCCAAAGAGATATAACACATTCGTGGGTCACTTATGGTTTCACATGGGATCTGTGGGTTGATTTATCTCCATGAAAAAGAAATTTTCTCCATTGGCAGCTAAGGGGCTCAAAGACCAAGCCTATAGTTCCGCACCAGAAGGTAATGGATCAGGATCCCTTTTACACGCCAAGACTCACATCCTGTCGTATTCTTTAGTGACCAGCTTGTGGCAGATGATGAGTTGTCCAGCCAAAGAGCAGAAAATTGAGAAAGATGCCGGTCAGGTAGGCACACTCCAGACCCAAGGAAGCCCAACTACGGCCATCAGTCAAGCCTGGCATCTTCTGAAATGCAGACATCAGCATATCCTCCCCTCCCCTCTACATTCTTGCAGCTCAGTTCATTTTACCAGATACCTAAAAGAGTTAGCATTTTCAAGTAATCTGGTTTTTTTTTTTAATATGGTAATGTGTTTGTTTTTGCTCGTAAATGATTTGACTTCATAGCACATCAAATAAATGGGGGAAATCTCCGCGTTATTCTCATATTAGACGCTGCTATCCCGAACTATCTATTTTGGTACTGCAATTTTTTCCTTTTCTCTCTCATTTGGGAAAGATGAAAGCTGTGAAGCCATTTATCTCCCCTAAATTAGCCATGTGACAACTCTGAGCTATTAATAACCACTCTCCACAGCATTAATGTTCCAGTCTGAGAGGGGTCAAACGGTGATCACCACGGAGGGAGAGCGGCCAAGAGAGATGCCAGCCACACAGCCCGAGTCGCACAGACCAAGTGGGCAGAGAACAGATGTAACCCAGATGCCCCCCGGCCACTGCCAAATTGAAGGTACCAGAGAGGTCACAATGCCCTCCTCCCAAGGGCCATGAGGCACAGAGGGCCCCTCTCCCCCAGCTTGACGGTGAGTCGTGGCAGCTGGCAGCACCCAGACTCAGCCATGCGCTTCCAGTGCTATTGATGCCTCCTTGGCCCCTGACTGCCGGCCTCTCGGGCCATGGCCACTTCCGCCACTCGGGACCTACTACCTGCTACCTGTCTTAAGAGTGACCACTGCTAAGGATGAACAGGACAGCTCTCTGCACAGAGAGAGGAGCACAGCCTGCTACCAGATGGCCCCGGCTCGCATCCTGGTTCCCTGCTGCCTAAATCACTTCCTCTGTTCTTCCGTCAGCGACCCCCCCACCCCACGTTGTAAAATGTGGATTATAATCCATGGGCCTTCAAAATGCTGCTGTGGCATGAAGTAAAGGGAATCTATAATCCTTGTCTAGCAAAAAAAAAAAAAGTTTGTTATTATAAAAACAAGGACAATTAAGAACAAGTCCAGTCTTCCATAAAACTGGAAATCCTTCCAAAGTCCTTCTGAATCTGTGGAAATAACCTGCAGAAGGAGAAGCGAGAAAAGATTCAGCTCCAGGGAGAGCACTTCTCTGAAGTGAAGCCAGGCCTCCTAACAAAGACTGAATAATCCAAGATACCCTAGGGGCTCACAAGTCCCTGTTAGGCATGAAACAGCTCCCCAGAATCACCTCTTCAGCCCCCAAGTCGCTCAGGATAAAGACATTAACAATTGCCTTCTGGGTTGAAATATAAAATACTTGAAATGTCAGTCTGGGCTGATCAGAGAAGTAGCAATTGAAACACCTGCTGTTTATGTAATGGACGGGGGTTCATAAAGGACAGCATCCCCTGTGCTGATCATAAAACATTATGTAGTGACAGAGAGCTGCATTCAACTTGCTGTGTGTGAGCTTCCGCTCAGGCAGTGAAGGGCTCTCCTTGGGAGTTAATAAAAGCATAATGATCAGGCATCAGGGTTTCTTAATTTCCTTCTGTGGTTGAGACACCGCTGATGATGTCCTCAAAATCCTTAAATCCAGCCTTCCATTTCTATTAGAGTGATAATTGTCATTTTTCTGGCCGTCGAACAGTCCACCTTTAGTATGGAAGCTAAAAGTGCAAGACTATGGGGCACCTGGGTGGGGCAGACGCCCAAGCGTCTGACTTGGGCTCAGGTCATGATCTCACAGTTTGTGAGGTCAAGTCCTGCCTCAGGTTCTATGCTGACAGCTAGGAGCCTGAAGCCTGCTTCGAATTCTGTGTCTCCCTCTCTCTGCCTCTCTCTCTCTCAAAAATAAACAAACATTTAAAAAAAACCCAGAAAAGTGCAAGACCTTAATTTTCTAGGCTCCCTTGCAGCTAGGCATGGACCCAGGGCCTGGCTAAGCTGACCACATGCCCCTGCCTGGACTCCAAGCCGGGAGTGAGAGGTTCCGAAAAGCAGAGACCCCATGGGGTTATTTTGCAGATGGTGAGGCATCTTGCATCCTGATTCCAGAGGCAGAGGATGATTCTGGGCCCCCAGTGGTAGGGTAGGAAAGGCATCACATGGTGGCAACTGTGTCTCCTTCGAGCCATTGCAGGGCACAATCTTGAGCACGGCTCCTGTTTGCAGGAACCCTCTTGCATGTGGTTCTCAGCCTTTTCCAGGGCTTCCGTGAGTCCTCGTTATGTAGGTGAGGCTCTACCTCTTGTTAGCCTATACTTCCATCTCTTCATCTGGCTACGCCTGCTCACACTCTTCCAAGTAGAAGAATTCTTCCAGGCTCCTCCATGAAGCCCTCTTGACAGATCCCTCTTTCCACCAGATTATTCAGACTTCTCAACATCAGGGGCTTGGTCCAATCTATTCTTGTATCACAAGTGCCCAGAACAGTAGACATTCAATAAATACAGGCGTATTATATTCTTAATGGCTGCTGTAACAAATTACCACAAGCTTGGTAGCTTAAAACAATACAGATGTCTACTCTCACCAGTTCTGGAAGCCTGAGGTCTGCAGGCAGCTTCTCTAGGCAGTCACGATGTTGGCAGGGCCGTGCTCTCTGCAGGCTCAGAGGGAGAATCTGTTCCTCCCCTCTCTTGTGACTGCGTCACTCGGCTGTCTACCTCTGGGCCCCATTGTCTTCTCTGCTGTCTGTGATCTCTTTCTGCCTGTCCCTTTTAAGGACACTTGTGATGGCATTTAGCGCCCACCTAGATAACCCAGGTGAATCGCCCCATCTCAAGGTTCTTAAGTTAATCACATCTGTAAAATCTTCACTATATAAAGTAACATCCGCAGGTTCTGGTGACTAGGATATGGACACCTTGGGAGCCATTTTTGGCCTACCTATATCCTAAGTCATGTACTGCATACATTTCTGTAAAAATAAAGCACGGTCCTCCCGTCCTATGATGCTGTCCTTAAAGTTGCTCCCAGGGGGCCGTGTTCGGTGTGATTTCATAAACTACACCCCCTTGGGCAACCTGCCTCGTGCACAAATCCACCTGGTGGCCAGAAGTCCTCATGAAGTCCATTCAAGCCATTGTGATGGCCTTCCTCCCGGTCCTACTGCAGAATCTATGACCTGGAACAAAACGTGGAGAAGCAGAATAGTTCTGCGCTCATGTCAGGAGCCCTGGTATCCAGCCTCTTCCTTGTGTGGCCCCGTGGGCAAGAATTCCACCTGTCTGTGCCTCAGTTTCCTCTTTCACACCAGAAGGGGACACTAAAACTATTCCCAGTTCATCCATGCTCTCTCCCCAAATTTTCCCATCCTCTTCCCTCTTCTCACAAAAGAACACTTACCAAGTGCTCCATTCACACCTCTCCTTAACAGAGAACCTTAAACTGTGCTGTGCAGGAATGTTTACCTACAGGGCGCCTGGGGGGCTTAGGCATTGAGCATCCGACTCTTGATTTCAGCTCAGGTCATGATCTCACAGTCCTGGAATCGAACCCCCCCATTGGACTCTGTGCTGGGCATGGAGCCTGCTTGGGATTCTCTCTCTCCCTCTCCCTCTGCCCCTCCCCCACATGGACTCTTGCTCTCTCTCTCTCTATCTCTCTCCAAAAAAGGAATGTTTTCATAGGCAGTAAAACTATAAAGGAACCTAGGAGATCATACTCACAAAAGCATGATCAGCACAAAAGTCTGGTGAGGCGGGACAGAAGATTTGGGGGTACTGGCGATTGGCTATTTATTGACCTGGGGGGTGGGTACACAGGCATTTGCTTCATAATTATTTGCCACTTGGTACATACATTCTTTATTTGCTCTTATTTACCTTTCTGTTTTGGAAAATTTCACACATTTCCAAAAGTAGAGACAATCGTGTAATAAACCCCAGCCTCAACAATGACCACGTTTTGCTCTTTTTGTTTTACAAACGTGTGCCTCCCAATATGGGGGGGGGGTGAGACATTTTCAAGCTGGTTCCAGATGTTGGTGTCATCCACAAATGCTTCCCTATGTACATTTTTATGCATATATATATGCATATATTTTCTATACTATAGATATATGTGTAATATATTAAATAAGTAAATTTAATCACAATAAAAATGCTGAAAATTATAGGGAAGAAGGAAGCTGGCATGGAAGGCAAGAGTCTTATGCAAGGAGGCTCTGTGTGTGTGCGTGCACGCACATGCGCATGAAGGTATATGTGTGCGTGCATATGTACACATGCACATGCATGTTTGTGTGGGCGTGCGTGTGCATGCATGTGCACATGAACATATGTGTGTGGTACATGTGTATGCATGCTTGTGCATTGTGTGTGTGCATATCTGTGTGTTTAGGCCACGTGCCCACAGCATGTGTCTGCTTTGAGGTGAAGCGGCAGCTATGTCAGTGGCTTAGCTTGGGGCCATGGCCTTGGCTCTCAGTGCTGGGGCAGGGCACTTAAATGAGCACAGTCAACTCCAAAGACTGAGAAGTACCGCCAGCTTTCTGCTTGCAGGGGGTCTTACAGGGCTGGGACAAATCAGGTGCCAGCTCCATGGTTGCTTTTCATTCCTAGACAGACCGGCACCTAGCATGGTGAGCTGCCCAAAGTATTGTTTGATGAACAGAAAAGAACAACTCTAAAGAAGTCCACTGGTTGGAAGCAGCTCCCATATGTTTTTTCATGACTTTAAGCAAACTTCCTTGCCCTTAGGGAGCAAGAGGGAGCAGGTCATGAGCTCCTTCATGGAAGAGTGGCAACCCCACGCTGCCAGTGGGAAGGAAGTATCTGGTCATCAACAGAAGTGGGTGGGGGACACTGAGGCAAATGTCTGTACCCCCCCTCAGGGGTCCCAATCTGTGCTGGAGACAGACCCCTTCAGCCAGGTCTACAGGGAGGACAAGTTGTAAGCGCCCAGGTCCTGTCCAGTAGGAATAGGAATGGAGGTATGCAGAACAGGTCCTGGACTCCAGCCTGGGGTCTAAGTCCCGGTGTCACCAGGCTCTCTCCGCAGTGTCTGAGCTTTTGGGCAACATGCAAAGAGGCCGATGGAAGAGGTCAACATAGGACCTCACAAGCTTTCTTGGGTCAAACCCTGCACATTTCTCAGGTATCCTTACGTCCTCCTTTTCCAGAAGCTTCTAGTGCTCAGTGAGCCCTCCATCCCCTTCTGCTCCTACCTCAGTGCCTTTTCTGGCTCTGGTTCTTTCCTCTGCCGGGAATGCTTTTCTCCCTGGATTTTCATGTGGCTCGTTCCCTCAAGTTCTTTAACTTACTGTTCAAATGTCTCCTGACTAGAGAGAGCTTTCATGATTGCCCTATATAAACAAGATAGCAACCCCACGCCTACCCTAGCCCTTCTAGCTCTTGGACTCTGCTAGTATTTCTCCAGACAATTTGTCTGTCCTTCTGAGTCATGTTTCCAGGGCCCCAGCGGTGCTTGACATGAACCTGGGGCTCACTTCTTGTTTGTCAAATGAATGAATGATTCACATTCCTTGTCTGGTCTGTGCGTGTCACTCAACACTATCTTTCACGTCTTGTCTTCCCAGCTGGGCTGCTTGAGGACACAGACAGGGTCTCTTCCTGTATTAATCATCTCCTGCTCACCTGACTTGTGAGGGAAGGATTCCTCCCTAGGACTATAGATATGGCCCAAAACACAAAACCTGACGCTGGACCAAGGTCAATGGCCATTTGTTGATCCCATATACTCATGGCCTGGGGGAAGTGGGGGTGTTGTACTCCATGCAGGACCACACAGGGGTCCCACTCAGGACCAGAGTGATCAAGGAGGAGCTGCGAGACGCAGGCTTGGTGGTACCAAGAGTGTGGGGTAACCCCTGGTTCCCTGAGGAAGATGTGATTGGCTTGCTTGGGTAATTCCATGAGCTGGAGGGAACTGGGATCCCTCAGGGAGGGATAAGTAGGAATCGTGCCTGGTCCCCTTGATGATAAAGGTCACTTGGCTGGGGGACCTTATCCATGGGAGCAGAGAATGGGAAGCTCATGGGCGGTGGGAGGGGACTTGAGGTGAGCCATTCCAGGCCCTCCTGGTTTCCCCAATGTCAAGGCAGCACATAATATTGGGCCTTAATTTTAGTTCTAAACCATAATTCCTCTCTAGTGCATGTGCTCGAACCAGATTCAATGACCAGTCTTGGGGATCCTGGTGCGCCTCTCCACTAAGCCCTGTTTGTGCGCCCCTCTCTCGCCTGCTTTGTCTTGGTGCCTAAGCTCTGTTATCATCTGCCAGTTGCTGGCCATCTAATCCTGCCTCTTTGGAGACTAACTCAATTTATCTCTATTCCTGAACCTCCTTTCTATGTCTCGCAGTTCTAGTTTCTTCTGTCTGATGACTTGGGGTTTCTCCATGACTTGTGGCTGGCCCAGCACCCACCTCTCCTCCCCACCCGCCCTCGGCCATGCGGCAGCTCCCTACAGCCTCCCCAGCAGGGCCGTCCTGCTCCCCTGGCAGCTGTAGAGGGGCACGTTTCCACGGAGCTCCTGGAGACGGCATTCCGTTTCCTTCGTGGTATCACTGTGTCCACCCACGTGTGCCGACTCGATTGTTTTTCCATCCGCTCTGAGTCAAACCCAGAAGGTTTTTTTCTCCGTCCTCTAAAGCTTTGCTGTGAGCTGGTCGCCACTTTGTGCCTCCGTGTCCAAAGCTGCACAATGGGATTATTGTAAGAATGAAACATGGCGCTGCGGGTCAGGTGGTTGGGGCAGCAGGTGGTGTGTGCCCAGAACACAGCGGGCGTGGGGGACTGGCAGCCAAGGGTGTTGATACCACATGTGCTGTTCTCCTTCTGAGTAGGAACCCAGCCACAGAGAAGTAAGGCCGGCAGACAGAGTCCTCGGGCTGGGGCCACCTTTGTCTAGAATCGGAGCTGCCCTGAAGCCCGACATCACCCAGAGCATCAGGCCCCTGTCGGTTCAACCCCTTGTAAACACACGGAGGCTTTGATAAACGCAAGGGCCACTGTTGGTCCGGAGGCCACTCTGCCCCCAACAGCCATCCACTGGATCCCTTGGATGGCCTTCCTGCATCTCTCAACCAGAACTTGGACCTCTAACTTACCTCCTTGGACTTGAGGTGTTTATCTGTGACGTGGGGAAGACAGTGGAGACGCACTTGGCTTCTAGGGCCACTGACGTCCTAGGAATGGTGCCCAGGTACACCCAACGCTTTCAGCCACGGCCTCGGCCTGCCCTTGGATTTCAGTGTTGATGCAATGTGATGGCAGGGATCTTAGGACATTTTTCTCGAAATACGTTTAATCTGTGATCATCTTAACACAGGGAGGGTTTTCAAAACAGGGTAAACCGCAGTATGTTCAACTGACAGATTTTTCAGATTTTTCTTTAATCAAAATTTTCCAGAGACAAAGAGGTTGAAACTAAAAACACGTGAACGAAAACCTTTGGACAAAGAGACTCAATCCCACAGCGACTGTCCTGCCTAAGGGAGGGAAAAGGTCTTAGGGGACAGAAAGCACAGCGGCGGGACACGGCACCCATCTGGGATTGCTGCCCCTCTCCCCCGGCCCCTGGCTGTGGAACCCCACGCCTTGGCAAGAGAGACACCCAGGTCCCTTGAAAGCAGGGGTTTCTACCAGTGGGACAGTCGCCGAGCCCAGCTCAGCCTTCCCAGGATCCAGCCTGGCCCCTCTCCGGCTTGTCTCTCCCCTTGGCTCCTCTGACTTGGATCAGGGCTCACCATCAGCCTCAGTTCATCCCACGAGAATCCCTACTTCACCAGAAGCAAGAGACAAGAGCCCAGCAGGAGACAGACGGGCCCTGGTGGCTGCTCAAAATCTGGAGATGCCACACACAATCCTTCTGCTGGATGGGTTATGACCCTTCAGCTCTGGGCAAGCTACTTCTCAAGAAACCATGAGTGAGCATGGCATTTCCTCCCCCAGACTTCCACCCCTCAAGACACTGCCCCCTTCACACCTCCTCGGCCGCACCTCCTGGGCTTCGGGGTCTCCGCCACGAGCGGCGACATGGTGTGTCCCTGGTTCTCCCAGCTGATTAAGCACCTGGCCCTGTCTGGCTCATCTTCCGCCATTATTGTCCCCAAATATATTTATCACATCCTACGGGTGCTTTTCCCTTAATTTCCTCTCTCTACTAACATAACGAGTTTTCAAGGACAAGGACTAGATGTTGTTCGTGTGTCTCCAGCCATGGCAGAAGGGACGATGCAAATAGTCAGTGGAAGCAAGGTGGCCCCGGAAGGAAGGAAGGGGCCCTGAGCAACGCCCGCTTCTGGAGCCACATGAGTGCAGATGGGAAGGGGGTCCGCAGCCATGAAACCCCATGGTGGGGAACCTGAAGGTTTCTGGGTTTCTGGGGTTTGCCCTAACCACATCCAGCATGACTGCCACAGTGATGTGGGGGACATGGCCGGGTGATTGAAAGAGAAGGGACATCCTAGCCCGACACGACCTCATCAGGACAGCGCGGGCGTCAGATACCCAGGTGCTTACCCACCTCGCCCTGCAGTTGTGACATGCTCTGCACATGCCAGTCTGTCCCTGCTTCTGCCAGACAAGGCACGTTCCCTGGGTACCAGCCGGCAGAGGAGAAGCTGCTGTCCAGCCCTTGCTGCTGCTACTGAACTTCGCCACCTGTGCATTTCCGGTGCGTTCCCGGGTGGTGCTGATGCTACAGTCCGGGTTTGCCTTTTGAGAACCACCGACAGGGGCCTTGAAGAATCCAAATCTTGCAGATGATGAAAAAGTGTTTTATCTCCATGGTATTTAATGAAATCCAGGTCTTGGGATGTTCTTGGAGGGGAAATGGCTCCTGGGAGTGGGAGCTTCCAGAAGGAGATGAGAGGGGGGCCTCGGGGCAGCCTCATTAACATTCCTTTCGCATTTCCATAAACAAACCCTTAGCTCAGGGCTCACTCCCCAGTCTTGGAAAGCCCATTCTGACAGTGGAGAAAGGAAAGCAAGCGAGGGGCCATGTCTTTAGGGTCTGATAAATATTAAATCAGCTCTCCGCACCCCTGGCCCATTTCACTCAGTCAGCTTCCTCCCTTCTTGACTTCATCTTCTTTGAAAAATTCTGTTCTTTTTCTTGCTCATCCTGTGTTTTCCCCTTACACCCCAAAAGTTGGTGACTGAAAACTGGAGGCATGACCCCCGCACCCCAGAGCTCATAGCAGGGACCCTGGGGCTGACCAGAGTAGAATTCTCAAGGTCATTGGGAGCTGAGGAGAGGGGGCCTTTTAGGAGATGAACTAGGAGCCGCCTCCCGGAGGCTGTCATGGGGGCCTCCTTGAACCTGCCTTCTTGTCCCTCCTTAATACTTATCCTTCTCAGGGCACCTGTGTGGCTCAGTCAGTCAAGCGACCGACTTCAGCTCAGGTCATGATCTCATGGTTCGTGAGTTCGAGCCTTGCATAAGACTCTGTGCTGACAGCTCAGAGCCTGGAGCTGCTTTGGATTCTGTGTCTCCCTCTGTCTCTGCCCCTTCCCTGGTCATGTTCTATCTCTCAGAAATAAATAAACGTTAAAAAAAAAAAAAGCTTAGTCTTCTCTCCCCTTGTTTCTTACAGCCCCTTGCTTGTCATAAATTTTTTCTTTTTTTTTTTTTAATTTTAGACAGAGAGGAAGAGAGAGCATGAGCGGTGAAGGGACAGGGGGAGAGAGAGACAGAAAATCTAAAGTGAGCACCACTCTCAATGCACAGCCTGATGTGGGGCTCTATCCTAAGACCCTGTGATCATGACCTGAGCTGAAATCAAGAGTCAGTTGCTCGTCTGACTGAGCCACCCAGGTGCCCTTCTTACATATGTATTTTTAAATAGTCTTAAGACACCCCCCAAAGAACTCTTTCCTGCAGAGCCAACATCTCACTTGGAGAAGCTGTGGACACAGTGCTGCTATTTTTTTCCATAAGCAAATCTTTCCCACGATTGGGAGGGAGAGGCTCCGAGTGGTCTATGCGAGTCAGGCGCAGGAAGCCAAGGGAAGAGGTGTTCAGCCAACATCCTGCAGAAACCCTTCCCCGCCCAGCGGGTGGAGACGGATCAGCTCAGGCCACTGCAGTTCCACGGACAGTAGGGAAGGATGGTAAGTGGCCCCTGCCCGTGCACGTTTAAGATGCAAGTTCAGAATGCAGGTTCAGTCCCCAGGGTGGGTAGCCCGTCGCTCACGATCCAGCCTCTGCCAGCTCTGGTATCCTCATGAGGAAGAGTAAAATAACACAGGTGTCCCCCACTTTTCCAAAGCTCACTTCATGCCACATCCGTACCTGTTTTCACCTACTGAAAGAAATCCCAAGAGGATTTTCACTTTTCAAAAAAAAAAAAAAGGCGAAGAGGGAAAGTACGGTTCAGCGTTGGTTTTGCTGGGAACCACGGGAGGCAGCGCGCGCCCCCAGGACAGCAAGACTGGCGCCACCTAGCTCCTTCCCCGGGAGCTACACCCAGCCTCCCGGCAACAGGCTTTGAACTGAGGGCCGGGCTCCGGGCTCTATCTCCTGTGTGCATTCGTTTGCACGATGTGTCCCAAGGTAAGAAAAGCCTAACAGAGGTTATTTTGGAGTCTGGGAATGACTCCAAAATTTTTCTTATAAATTAATGGTGCTTCCTCACTTTACCCCATTTCCATTTACCAAAGCTTTCCTGGGAACACTCTCCTTTTGGATATTGGGGGGAAACCTGTAACTGAGAATTAACTTACTCACTCTGTCACAAGCACTCTTGGAGGGAGTCTGGGGCACCCAGTGTGAGCGACCTGCAATTGCCCTAACGTGAGCACCCATGATTCCTCTCCATCGGTCCTTCACCTGGTGTGTGCTGAAGTCCATGTTCTCTGGGGTCAGAGGACCAGATTCTAGTCTCACCAGGCACTAAGGAGCTAGTTAGTCTGCCTAACTAGCAAGTCAATGCACTTGACGGTCCTTCTTTGCTCTCACCTAAGAAAGTACTGGGGCTCCCATGGATGGGGGGAAGTCCCAGAACCCTGTTATGTGCCACTCGGAGGCTAACCCCTTTCTTCCAAGCTGGTTGGCACCTGGGCCCCGGGGCTGCTGGTCCGGAGGGGGCCATCCCTCTGCACCCTTGCACCCTCACTCCATTTAACAGTCCCGTAGCTGCATCATGTCCCTTCCCCAGCCCGGCTACGAGGCCCCACGCCCCGGGCTGGGAGCCCAGAGAGGCCTTGCTGAAGAGGCAGTTGGACCTTCTCCCTGAAATGCCGGCTTTGATTTATTCCCCATCCTGGCCAGTGTTCTGCTGACCTGATCCTATAACCGCATAATTACATTATTAGCATATGATGGAGCGCCTGCACCATGTGTCCTGCTGGAGAGGATTAGAATAAATCGCAGCCTCAGCAGAGGGAAGGGAGGGGAGGCGAGGGAGGACAAGCTGGAGTCCAGGAGCAGGGACTGCAGGCCCGGGGACCTAACGCGCCTTCCAGGCCCTCCCCGACTCCCCTCAGGGTCAAGAAACCTGTACAGAGAGAGGGCGTAGCCCTGCTTGGAAATACTCAACTCCATTAAACACAAATCAAGGGGCACCCCTACCCTCACTTAATAGGCCTTGGCAGGAATTAAAGCCTCCTGGGAAAAGAGAAGAGAGGTGCTCTGGAGCAGAGATCCAGCTCAGAGGACAGAGAGAGAATGTCCCCTCTGCAGGCTTAGGACCCACACAGCCAGGCAGCCCTGAGAGCAGGGTCAGTGTCTGACGCCCATGTGGGGCCTTCGTGGGGTCCCGTCTGAGAAACTGAAGATCCAGAGCCCAGCCCACAGCAAAGCTATGCAAGCCAAGGGGTCTACTCACTCTGATTCTGGGGGACCCCACGCTGCAGACTTATGGTGGCTCTGAGCCTTTGACTGTGGGGTCCTCTCTTGCTGTCCTACAGGGCTCATCTCTCAGGCTGCCCTTTGCAGAGCCCCATGCATTGGATTCATTTCCCTGGATGAGGTATCAGTTACCCCTGGTGCCTCCTGCTCTGAACTTCCTTCAGGCAGTGGTTTGATCTGATCCATGTCTGTACTCGCCATGCCCAAGAAAGGGCCTGACACCAACAAGACACTCAAGGCATTGTCAAGTTGAACAATGGTGCAAGCAGGACCCAGTGGTGATGGGAAGGTAGGTGGAGAAGCCACGGGCCTTGCTGACCAGTTCAAGAATGCAGGGGAGGGGACACTGCTTGATTTCTCTGCCCCCTGGGATCTGGGCATGGGGGGTGGTCTGCAGCTGGAGACCAGGAAGAACTAAAAGGAGGAGAGGGAGAGGGAGGGGATGGAGGGGAGGGGGAGGAGGAAAAGAGGATGACGGAAGGCAGGCCACCTATGAAGCGGCCAGGGCAGGGCACTTATGAAGATCAGCTTTCCCTCCATTTGTCCTCCAGGTCTGGACACCCAAGCATGCTTTCTCCTGGCCAGAGGGCTCTGCTGGGCCCATCTCCCGAGCCTGCACCCTGGCCATGCTCGAGCCTCCTTCCTGTCCTTCCTGCTTTTGGAGCCCCGAGTGGTGCTGGAGGGAGCCGTGTGGCTGCAGTGACTGTTCCCCCACTTGGCTTCTCACTGCCGTTCTTTGCTGGCTCCCTGCTGAATTTCCCAGAGCTTCTGGTCCAAATGCTCCCACTTCCTGGAGGCCAAGTCCTAACTGTGCTCAACCGATGACCTCATCTACTTCAGGGAGATTGGAACTGCACAGAGGAAATTTAAAATCCATCCCTTCTGCACCAGTTTCACTACCTCCTCAACGCCCCCCCTCCTTTTCTCTCATCTACTGGCAAGAACATTCCTCCTCCCTCTGCCTCCATCCTACCTCCTCCCCTCCATCCCTTCTCACTTTCCCCATGGCTCCTTGGTCTGCAAGAGGATGGTTTCACCCATCCTCAATTGTATGACTCCTCGGCCCAGCTGGTCCTGGGACTTCCTGTCCCTGCTGAGCTTTGTAGAGAAAGAGAACTTGCAGATGCGTCCATGTCTTCCCCTTCCCCTTCCCAACTTCACCCTCATGCTTTCAGCCCAGAACCCCCTTGAAAACATGCATCGGGACAGAGAGTCACGATGTTCTGTGTGCTGGAAAATGCAGGTGGCAGAACGTGATACAAATGCTCTTCCATTTTTTTCCGGGAAAATTCAAAGTAGTTTTAAAAAACTTTACATAGTTTATTTTTTTAATAGAGAAATAGTACGTATCTCTGGGCAATTGTTTTGGGTGGTTTCTTTATTCTTTTTGTCTATTTTCAGATTTTTCTCAGCAAATATGAATCATTTATGAAATAAAAATACAAGCTTTAGGGGGAAAAGAAAACAAAATTCTTTTCAAATGCTTGATAATAACTTTAAATTTTAATGGCTTATGTTCCTTATACCTAAATGAATCACAGATGGATCAAAGATTTAGAAATAAAAAGTGAGACAATAAAAGAATCATAAGAATGTATAAGATTTCTTCTAATAATCTCAGAATGGGCAAGACTTTCTTGAGCAGCCCAGAAAACCACAAGCCATGGAAGAGAAGATTAATATATTTGATGGCAGTAAACGTGATAAACAAAATCAAAACACAGAGGACAAAGTATGGGAAATTATTCATATGTGAGAAATGGTTGGTTTCCTTAAACTATAAACAGCACTTTTGAGTTAATAAGAAAAGTATTACTAATCAACAGAAAATTGGGTAGGCAAACGACATGGAAAAACACCTCATCGATAAATATATACAATTAACTTAGAAATAAATGAAAAAGAGTGGTTAAAGAAGAAACACCATTTCCTACCAATCAGACTGGCAAAGGATAAAATACTGATCAGGTACCACGCAGATGACAATATGCAGAAACTGACATTTTCACACCCTGTGCAGAGCATGTAAATTGATACTTCTTTTGTTGAGATTATTGCAGTCATATCTCAACAAATTTAAAATTCACAGACCCTTGGGGTGCCTGGGTGGCTCAGTCAGTTAAGCATCCAACTCTTGATTTTGGCTCTCATTCGTTTCCAAATATCTGGGCTATCCCCCAAATCTTTCTGTTATTGATTTCTAGTTTCATTTTTATATGAGCCAACGATGCACATTGTATGATTTCTATTATACTTTTAAATTGATTAAGGTTTGTTTTATGCCCCAAATGTGGTTTATCGTGATGAATGTCCCATGTGCATTTGAGGTCAATGTGTATTTTGCTGTTGTTCAATAAAGACTTCTATGACTGTCAGTTAGGCTAACTTTGTTGATAGATCCTTTATTTTTTGGCTACTTTTTAAATCTGTTATCAGGAGCAGAGTATTGAGGTCTCTAAATGTAATTGTAGATTTGCTATAGCTCCTTTCAGACCCATCTGTTTTTGCTTTATGTATTTTGAATCTCTTTTGTTGGGTTCATATAGGTTTAGGAATGTTGTGTCCTTGGAGAATTGACCTCTTTATTATTATGTAATGTCCTTCTTTATCTTTGATAGCTTTCTTTATTCTAAAGTTCACTTTATCCAAAATTGAACTCCTGCTTTCCTTGGGTTAATATTTTAATAGTATATTTTCCTCCATCTCTTCTCTTTTAACCTATCCATGTCTTTATATTTTAAAATGCACTCATTATAGACAGAATATAGCAATAGCTGAGCCTTCATTTTTTAAATCCATTTTGGCATTGTCTATCTTGAATAGGTGTGTTTATACCTTTCACATCTAAAGTGATCATTGATATATTTAAAATTTTTGTATGTTTATTTGTTTATTTTGAGAGAGAAAGAGAGCACAAGTAAGCAGGGGAGGCGCAGAGAGAGAGAGAAGGAGAGAGATAATCCCAAGCAGGCTCCAGGCTGTCAGTGCAGAGCCCAATGCAGGGCTCAATCCCATGAATTATGACCTGAGCGAAAACCAAGAGTTGTACTGACTGAGCCACCCAAGTACCCTTAAAGTGATTATTGATATATTTAGCCTAAAATGCATCACTTTTGCTAGCTCATTTTTTGTTGTATTTGTTCTTTGTTCTTATTACCTCTGTTTTTCCTCCTATGATCTTAAGTGAGTATTTTTATCTTCTATTCCATTTTATCTTTTCTATTAACTTATTGTTTATATTTTCTTTTAACTTTTTAGTGGTTTCCCTAGTGATTACAATAGACATTTTAAATAATGTGAGTCCATTTTTAATCGTAACTATATTTTATCATTCTATCACTTCATGTGTAGAGAAAAGGCCTTGTAACAGCATACCCCTCCCCATTTCCTCCTCTAATCCTTCATCATTGAGGCCATCCATTTGAAATATTTACACATGCTATAAACACCACTCCATCATTACTGTCATTGCTTTATACAGTTATTTTTTAGAGCAACTAAGAAAAATAAGAAAAAATACAATATTTAACCTTTATTTATCCCTTTTCTAATACTCTTCATTTCTTTCATGTAGATCTAAATTTCTTATCTTAATAATATTCCTTCTGCCTGAAGAACTTCTTTCAACCTATCTTGCATGGTGGTCTGCTGGCAAAAAAATTCCCTGAGTAGTTGTTTGAGAAAGCCTTTATTTCTTCTTCACATTTGAAATATATTTTTATAGAATATAAGGTTCTAGGTTGACAGGGTTTTTTTCTTTCAACACTTTAAAAAAATTTTTTTTAAGGATTTTATTTTTGATAGAGAGAGAGCATGAGTGGGGGAGAGTGAGAGGGAGACACAGAATCCAAAGCAGGCTCCAGGCTCCAAGCTGTCAGCACAGAGCCCAACAAGCCATAAGATCGTGACCTGAGCCGAAGTCAGATGCTTAACCAACTGAGCCACCCAGGTGCCCCACTTTCAACACTTCAAAGGTGTTCCTCCATTTCCGCTTGCTCGCATGATTTCTGATAAGAAATCTGCCATATTCCTATCCTGTTCCTCTGCAGGTAAAATGTTTTTCCCCCTCTATAGCTGTATATTTTCTTTTTGTCTTTAGCTTTCTGCCTCTTGAACATTCCCACCTGTATTCTTACTGTCATGTACTTCCATTTGTATTGCTGGGGGCTTGCTAACATGGTGGTAAGATGTGAGGGGTAGGGAGTGTTCTCTAATTTTCTAATGGAGCTCCAGTCTTTGGAGTGTGCTGCAATTCGTATCTTGGGATGTAACTGTCAATTGTTTCTGTCCCTGCGCCAAGAGTAGATAGACTTTGTGTCCCTGTACCTACCTCTCCCTGGGCTCCAACCAGTCATTATAACTCCTCATTTACCATTTCCACCAGTTTGTCTGGTATCCAGATAAGCAGATGCCCAGGCCCTTCTTTCCCTGCAGGCACCTGTCTGCCTTCAAGATGATGGGTTGTCCTGGGACCTCAAATCTCTGATGGGTTCACAAATTAATGTGATGCCTGCCCAGCTTTTTTCTTGTTGTGACATGTACACAGCCTCAGTATTTATAAACAACCCAAAAATCCCTTAAAAAGGAGGCAATACAGCCATAAATGGAATGTTAAGCAACAAGCTTAATAAGAATGAGCTGTACAGTAGTGGAAAGGTACGTGATAGAGAATCACACAGCAAGTAAAAGGAATGTGCTGTGGGATGTAGAAAATTATTCTCATTGAATATCACTTGGTACGGTTTAAATTTTTTACCATGTGATCCACTCCAGAGCTGTTCCCAAATACTTCTGGACCCATGAAGTCCTGCAGGTCCCATGGTAGGAGCACCCCCCCCCCATCTCCTTTGAAATGTGTTCGTGGGCCTTGCTTTGGTCAAGGGACATTAGTAAAAGAATTTCACTGGATTTCAACCACTACTAACCCTTTGGAGAGTACCCTTGTGCAGAGCCCAACCTGCCCAACCGTACACAGAAGCTCTGTAGAGATGGAATTGATCTGTTGTTGTGTGGGCCCCAGACATCATGTGGATGTGGATTTAGGGCCACTGTTTTGTGACCTTGAATGCTGGAGAACAAGCAAAGAGAATGGAAGAGATACACAGGAGAGAGACTTGAGAGAGATAAAGACACGGAGGGGCAGAGAATGGGATAGAGGCCAAGGAGTGTGAAATATACCCAGATGGGCACTTCCTTCCTGTTCCCAGGTTAAGTCCGTGGAGTGCCCAGTTATACTTTAACTCCATGCACTTTGTGAGAAAACACAGTCACAAAATAGTTCCCCATTTTTGCAAGCTAGCTCAACTGGGTTCCTGCTCTTGTAACCAAATTACCTCTAAGACACATGTCATTAAGGATTTCTCCCCATTTCTTCTAACACTGCCCCAAACAGTCTTCTCCGGACTCCCCTGTTTCCCAGGCACTTCTTCCACAGGGGACCTCAGTACCCCTCCACATCACTCTGTCATACAATTACCTGCGACAGACACCAGCCTGCCCTATTTATTTTCCCGACCCAACCTCACAGCCTCCCTCCCAAATCCTCCCACCTCCAGAGCTGGACAAAATTCCTTCCTCAGCCCCTGATTTATTCCTCTTTTGAACCATTTGTCAGATTCTGCCTTGTGTTATAGTTGTTTTGATTATTTTATTTCTGGAGCTAAATTTTAAGCTCCTTGTTGGTAATAAGTGTATCTTGGTCATCCCAAAGGACTTCATTGTTTCCTGGATGTTTAAATTATTTAGGGCTGTTCTTACTGGGTTCTACTTTTCCCTAGTAAACAGGAGGGGAGGAGAGAGGAGAAGGCAGCAATAGCATTGCTGGGGATTTACCCAAGAGAGACAGAAATGCTGATGCATAGGAGCACATGTATCCCAATGTTCATAGCAGCAATGTCAACAATAGCCAAAACATGGAAAGAGCCTAAATGTCCATCACCCGACGAATGGATCAAGAAGATGTGGTATATATTCACGATGGAGTACTACATGGCAATGAGAGGGAATGACATATGGCCATTTGTAGGAAAGTGGATGGACCTCGAGGGTGTCATGCTGAATGAAGTAAGCCAGGCAGAGAAGGACAGAAACCATATGTTTGCACTCATAGGTCTAATAGGAAAACAGGAGAGACCCAATGGAGAACCAGGGGGAGCGGAGGAGGGAGAGAGAGTTGGGGAGAGAGAGGGATGCAAAACTTGAGAGACTATTGAATACTGAAAATGAACTGAGGGTTGAAGGGGAAGGGGGAGGGGGGAAAAGAGGTGGTGGTGATGGTGGAGGGCACTTATGGGGAAGAGCACTGGGTGTTGTATGGAAAACAATTTGACAATAAAATATTATGGAGAAAAAAAAAAGCAAAGGCTCATTCCATTCCTTCTTTCACCAGCACTCAATAACGGTGTCAAATATGATATCATTACTCCCTGCCAGGAAATGTTCTCAGGGTTTTTATATTTTTTAATGCAAGTAATCAGAATAAATCCCTATAAGGGAGTTGAAGTTATTCTCCATTCATTGCTCAAGGGCATATACCGAAGAAAAGACCCAGAATTTTTACCCAATTGACCTGCCCACAGGGTCCATGCTTTCAATCTCGGGGCCACAAGAAAGGCCTGAGGGGAAGTGGGAGCTGCCATGCTCACTCTCTGGTTGACTGACTGGACATCAGATGTGGAGGGAATGCCCTTTTCTGCAACAGAATGGAAAGGAAGAAGGAAGAATTCCACCCACAGATCAGAGATCTCTGAAGGCTCTGAGAGGCTCATGACTGGTCCATGGAAAAACGTCACACACAAACACACACATATACACACATACAAATGTGAAAGTGTGTGTGTGCGCATGTTTTGTGGGGAGAAGGTAGGTCTCTTTCACAGAATCTCAAAGGCATCTTTGACTTCTCCAAAGATTAGGAGCGCAGTTCAAGGAAGGGTAAGTAAAGAAAGAGGGAGGGCAGGAGGAATGCTAGCAAAGGATAAAGAGAAGAGAGATGATAGGGAGAGAGAAGGGAGGCATGTGAGAGAAATAAGACCGTTCGACATACGTCAGTCCTGAAGGGAAGAACTGGAGTCCTACCTTTGTTTCTAAAGTTCTCAGTGCACCTATTAGCACCCAGGAAATGGGATATGTGGAGGTGCATGCTTTCGAGATAATGAGTCCTAAGGGAACAAATGAGATTGTGCCCTGAATGCTGTCTTGTCTGACCAATGCATCCTTAAGTGCCTTCTTTGATAGGTATCAGCCTTTCTGCCTGGCACTAGTCAGGGGTCCATGCTCTTGGGGACAGGTGGGTATCCAATATGGATAACACTCCACCACTCTGTTCCCCCACTCATCATACACCGTCTACAGTTAATCTGTCAGCTTGAAACCAATGCCATCAGATGGATCACACCCGTATGAGTTTTCTGTTGCCCTCTCTTCAGGACATTCCTTCGTCTCCAATGAAGCTGCCATCTTGCTACAAGGGTTAGTACACAACAGCTGTTGAGAGTCTGGGCTCAGGAGTTTAGATTCAAACTCTGCCACTTGCCGAAGGATCTTGAGTGAGTTACTTACCCTTGATTTTCTCCTCTACGTAATCGGGATTGAAATAATTCCAAATGTATGTGGCTGTGTTGTGTATTAAGTATACTCAAACGTGTAAAGTGCTTGGGACAGTGCCCGGCAGAGAGCACGCACTTGAGAAACATTAGCTGTTGTCAGCGTGCAAAGCATCTGGGAGCTCTTCCCTATGAGAACGCTTGAAGCCAACCACTCAGCCACACTTTTCAACCATCAGTGGGGTAGAGTGGGATGTCCTGGCCTGATTACTCATTGATTCACCAAACTGGCCCAAGGCTTTGGATGAAGATGAGCCTCAATTAGGACAGTCAAAGAAGAGAACACAGAATCAGGGCAATTTCAAAAGAGGAGGGTTCATTATCTGAGCAATCCCAGAATTATGCAATAAAGTGTTCCGTCTCCAAAGAGGAGTGCTGTGTTGCTTTGGATGTCCACAGCAATATTATCGCTGTAAAAAACGAAATAAGAATGTTGTGGAAAAGTTAAGGAGTACTGGAAAGTTTTAAATTAACCTCTTTCATAATCCCTCCATGAGAATTCCATTGCTGTTATCATTTTATTGTGTTTCTGCCCACAGTTTTTATATTAACACTGGTCGTTATCAAAACTGATCACTGGTTTTTCTGATTTAACACCATACCATTAGAATTTTATTATATTACTGAAAGTTTTTTTTGCTGTGTTTCTGATAAAGATGATGGAGTCGAGTGGCGACTCTTCTGCTTCTCCAAGCTAACAAAATGAACTAAAGAGAGTAGAAAAAGTTGCAATGGAAGAAACGGCTTCCAAAGTCCCCAGGGTCTTAGAGGTCCTGGCTTACACTTTGGTAGCTGGTGGAAGATTCTGGTGAGCAGGTTTCAATGTGGCTTTTAACCCAGAAGGTCAGTTGTGAGTTGGCAAAGCCTGAGGAATTCTTATAACATCCCCTAAATGGGTGAGCAGAGACCCAAGGGGCTAAAGAGGCTGCCCAAAGGGGGGCAGTTCATGGAAATACCATAGCCCTGGAGTGTAGGAGTCCCTGAACCCTGCTGTAGAAAATAGGGGAGGCCAGAGAAGCCACAAAAACTTTCTTTGTGGCCTCTCCAGGCTGTAGTCTTAACCAAATACCCATCACCTCATCACCTGCCCTCCAACCTCCTAACCTCCACAATCGGCAGGGATCCTCAGAATTTGAGACCAAAGAGAAATAATAGCCTAAGATCCTCTTAGGGAAAAAGAAGACAAGGAGAAAGAAATAAATGGCAATGCTCGAAGAAAGGGAAACAGAAAAACAGAGAAGGAATCTGGGGAGAGGGATGAGACAGGATAGAATGTCAAGGCAGCCTTTCGAAGGGGATGAAACTTGAGTTCATCTTGACCAGTGTGAGGGCCCCAGTCAAGCAAAGACCTCCACCAGTGGTCATCCAATCTGACTGTACTTTGACACTGGAACCCCCAGCGAGCTTTACAACAAATAAACAACCACAACAGCAACCAGCAGCGGCTGTACTGGACCAGGGTTTGGGTGGAGATCTGGGCACCAGGACTTTTTTTTCCTCTTTCATTCCCCAGGTAGTCCTAAAGCTCAAAGCGGGTTGAGAACCACTGGCTGTCGTGCGTATTCGTGCACACAAAACTATTTCATATTTCACATTATTATGCTTGGCTTCTAGGAAAAGAATGACTGTTCAAATTATATAGACATTTTTTTGGTTTGTGATATTTTTAGGTTCGTGTCAAAATGTTTCCAGGGAAAGGATGCACCAACTTCACTTTCAAGGGGACTGTTTTGAGAGGGGGTAATTCTCTTTCCAATTCTCAAAGCTCTCACTCCTGCTTCTCAAGCCTTTCACTGGCACAAAGGACAAGGGTCCCTTTCCCACCATGTATTCCTTTTATACCTTAAAAATTTTTTTAATGTTTATTTATTTTTATTTATAGTTTATTGCCAAGTTGGTTTCCATACAACACCCAGTGCTCTTCCCCACAAATGCCCTCCTCCATGTCCATTACCTCCTTCCTTTTTCCCGTTCCCCTTCAGCCCTCAGTTTGTTTTCAATATTTAAGAGACTCACATGATTTGCCTCCCTCCCTCTCCCTAACTCTTTCCCCCGCTTCCCCTCCCCATGGTCCTCTGTTAGGTTTCTCTTGTTAGACCTATGAGTGAAAACAAATGGTATCTGTCTTTCTCTGCCTGACTTATTTCACTTAGCATGACTCCCTCGAGTTCCATCCATGTTGTTACAAATGGCCAGATTTCATTCTTTCTCATTGCCATGTAGTACTCCATTGTATAAATAAACCACATCTTCTTGATCCATCCATCAGGTGATGGACATTTAGTCTCTTTCCATGATTTGGCTATTGTTGACAGTGCTGCTATGAACATTGGGGTACATGTGCTTCTATGCACCAGCACTTCTGAATCCCTGGGTAAATCCCTTGCAGTGCTATTGCTGGGTCATAGGAGAGTTCTATTGTTGATTTTTTGAGGAACCTCCACACTGTTTTCCAGAGCGGCTGCACCAGTTTACATTCCCACCAACAGTGCAGCAGGGTGCTCATTTCTCCACATCCTCGCCAGCGTCTATAGTCTCTTGATCTGTTCAGTTTAGCCACTCTGACATAAGATTCCTTCTCTCCTACTTCCTTTCTTCTTCCTTCTCTGTGTCTTCTCTGTTTACTTCCTTTGATGTTTCTTAACAAATTCTGTCTCTTCTATTGGCCAGAAAATTCCAGTGACTAATTTGTCACAGGTTCTACCATAGACATCCCCTCTCTCCCATGTCCTTCCCTAAGTCTTGGGGAGAATTCATGGGAAATAAGAAAACGGAAGCCCCAGTCCTCTTTCAGGTTGTGGGCATAAATACCAAGTATTTAGTTATAGATTTACTGGGAAGTTGCACATGAAGTCAGTACAGTCTCAGGAGGTTCACACCTGCATGCTTAACTGTGGGCTCAGTTCATGGTGGGGGTTTGTAAGCAGGTGCACAGACATAGCCTCCTTCCTTCTCCCTCTCTCCAATCTTCTCTGTGCCCCTTCCACTTAGATGGCAAGAGCTTTGGGGGCAAGAATACTCAGAACTATAAAAATCGCCACTTAAGGCAGTCAGAGAAACCAATAACAGAGTCTCCAGGGAGGTCAATCTCTTCATTTATTTGTTTTTATTCTCTCTCAAGATTCTATATTTGATTTCCTCTGAACAGTTTAAATTTAGCATCCTTTGGTTTATTGGCTTTCTTTCTTTCTTTTTTTCTTTTTTAATTTAAAGCTTCTTCTTCCTGGCTGCTGTAAATATCGTCCTGGAGGTGAAGGGAACCTGGCTGGGACCATCCCACTGACCCCTAGCAATGAGGCTACTGACTGGATTGCCCAGGTGAGCAGTGCTCACTCTTTTGAAGGCATCCCATCCAGCGCCATGTCTTGGAGGAAGAGGATGGCCTTCCCACACAAAGAAGGGTATTCTCTGGATGCAGCTGGAGGAAGACGACTTCCCCCAACTCCAGATGCACGTGCAAGAGGCCTGGGGTGACCAAAGAAGGCACCTGTGAAAGAAGAACTGTGGGGGCTTGAACTCACATCTTCTCTCACAGGAGAATGTGCCAAGGGGGTTGGAGGAGGGGAAATGGAAGGTGCAGAATCCCAGCAAGCAAAACCCTTGTCACACTCCACGAGAGGCAATGGTTCTTTTGCTTTCCTCTTGGCCCCCTGGGAAATTCAGCTGATTATTGTCATCTTACAGCTCGGTGATGGTAAACATCTGTTTGCTAGGAAAGATGCAGATCACTGAAAACAGAATTTATTTAAATTCCTAGAACTTGGAACAAAGCTTGGCCAGGGAGCTCTCTCTACCGCCTCGTCTTACCCTGCAGCCTGGGCGCCCCCATCACAAAAACATGCTGGCCCCAGACATGCACAGGCTTTTGGGGAATAGGTTTGCCCAAGGTTTGCCAAAGACTAGAACTCTGGCCTCATGGGCTCAGAATGTCTGAAAGCAGAGATGTTCATTTTTATCCAGATGTAATATTCATTTTTATGCAGATGTTTTGTCTGCCAAAGCAAAATTTAAAATAGCAATAAGGAATTTCTTACCTCCCCCAAGCTCACAAGCCTGCACTGATCTTGAGCTCTTTCTTGTTAAGCCAGACTTAATGGATTTTAAGCAAGAAAAGCTCCATTTTAGGTCAGTTACATTATCAAGAGCTCATTATCAGTTAGCCGTAGGCAATGCGGAGTCAGAATTTTGCCTATATATATTAATAGCGATAATATGTAACAACTATTGAGCATTTTCTATGAGTTGGGACACAATGTTAAGTGTTTTAAATGCAATAATTCAATTAGTTTTTTGTAAGACTTTTGTATAGCGAGCATCACTATTCACTCTGCTCCATAGATAAAAACAGGAACACAGAGAGGCCAATTATCTTGCAACAGACCTAAGGAACCGGGAGGATGGAGTCATCAGCTCCTAAGATGAGGTCCAGTAGGGATGGAAGTTTAGCGGGGGGCTTGGGGGAGGGCAGGAATCATTTATTTTGGGCATGTTCAAGTTGAACTACCAATTAGGCCACCTAACTGGAAATATCAAGAAAGTGTTTGGATCCAGGCACTGAGCAAGGTAGAGACCAGGGATGTACACTGGGAGACATCAGGGTGGGGACAGCATTTAAACCATGAATGTGGAAAGGAATGTCGAGAGCAAGTGTAGAGAAGAGGTCTGAGGATGGAGTCTGGGCACGTTCACATTAGGTGGTTCAAAAGAAAGTCAAGGAGCACCCAGTGGGTGGCTGGGAGAGATGGACAGTGAGAGCTTGTGGTGTCCAATCAAACATGAGTAAGGAGACATTTCAAAGAAGAGGGATTGGTCAGCTTCTCAAATGTTACCAACATATAGAATATGACAAGGAGTAGATGTTTGGCAGCAGGTAGTTATTGTTGACCTTGATGAGAACAGTTTCCATTGACTGGTGGGCCCAAAGCCTGCCTGGCATGGCCTGGAGAAATATATGTGGAGGAGACTAGCTCACTGCTGCTCTCACCTCCCAGGTCTTTGACCTCTTCAATTCCAGTGACTTCCACCTCCACTCCATTTCAGCCATCTGCAATAGATCTCTCCCTTTCACTCTGCATACCTGCACTTCTGAAATCTGAAACTCTAATGCGCTACACTTTAACCTCATCTCCTCTCAGAGATCCCTATCCCCTACTCTTTCTTTTGCCCTGTGGAGACTTCCATTCTCAAATCGCTTGTCTGCACCTCCATCACAACCCCCTTCCAACAAAACCCACGCTTGAGTGAAATCCAAATTCTCAGTCTCAGGTGACTGAACCCTGCTAGAGAAACTTAGACCAGCCCCGGATAGAGGCCAGTGCAAATTCATGATCCCCTCTCCTGATCGGTTTTGCCGCCCTTCCCGCAGCGGCCTGGCCATTCTCCTACTGCTTAGCAGCCAGATCTCACCTCAGCTCTGCACTATAATTTTTCTTATCTCAAAGCTTTAACAATCTCCTCCTTAACTCACCTCTTCCGTCTTCCCAGTTGAAACACTTTTGCCAAGTTGGAAAATCATTTTAGGAAACAGATTCCAGAGCTTCTGGCTCAACTCAATGCTCTGGGGGTACACAATCAATCTGAAGGAGAAATGATTAATTCTGGATTCCAGGGATTGCCTGATTCATATTCCATGCCCGAGCCAGACAGAGAAAGCCCTGCCAATGGGAAACGGATGGCCCAGGTGAAGGATGAACACCGGCAGGGATGCAGACACTCTTTCAGACAGCTCCAGGGCTCCCTGGGCCCCACAATGTCATAGTGGGGGGTCTTTTTCTTACTTGGAGGCTCATGGCCCCCTGAGAGACACCTGGGACCAGGCAAGGCCAGTCCACTCCTCAGCTACACATGACTCTTAATATTTAAAGAAGAACATGTATACCTCTTGGGTATTTTACCTCCATCCTCTTTCCTGTCCTTGGACACACAGAATACAGTAGATTCTGGTAAAATACTTATAATATAGAACTTTCCAGCATTTCCTTAAAGAATCAAAAAGATTGATCATTTCTTGGAGTCTTCGAAGTGCCAGACATTAGCTAGTTGTTCTCTTTGACATAATCGTTATACCAGGGACTGTGCTAGGCTCTGGGCCTAGAGTGGTGATAAAACTGACCCAGTTTATGCCCTCATGGACTAATAGGGCAGACCAGATTTAAACAAGTAAGCTCAGAGATAATTGCAAACAGTGAAAGTACTACAAAAGAAAAAATAGGGCACTGTGATAGATTGAATTGCATCCCCTCCAAAATTATGTTGAAATGCTAACCCCAGTACCTCAGAATGGACCTTGTTTAGAAATAAAGTTGTTGATGTAATTAGCTAATTTAAGATGAGGTCATATTGGTGGAGGGTAAGCTTTTAATTCAATATGACTGGTATCCTTATAAGAAAAGGAGAGAGACACAGAGAGGAGAATGCCTCTCTGGAGACAGAGACATAGAGAGGTGAGATGGCCATGGGAGGATGGAGGCAGAGATTGGAGTTATGATACCACAAGTCAAGGAACACCTGGGGCGACCAGACACTAGGAAAAGGTAGGGAAGGATCCTCCACGAAAAGCCTCCGAGGGAGCATGGCCCTGCCCACACCCTGGTTTTGCACTTGTGGCCTCCAGATCTGTGAGATAACAAATTCCTGTTGTTATAAGGCACCCAGGTTGGGATACATGGTTATGATCACCCTAGGAAATTACTACCAGTGCCACATAGCATAGAATACCAGGTGGGGGCCTAATTTAGATTGGGATGCATATAAGTCCAGCTTCTTTGTGAGCAGATGACAGAAAGAGGTGCTACCTTACTCAAAAATAAGTGATTCACTCAAGGGAGATAAGGTAGCCCAATGAATCGAAGTTAACACTGAACAAGTTAACCCTGGGAAGGACAGAAACCATGGGAGTTCAGAGATCTGGGTGCAGGAACCCACAGGCAGACTTTTCCAGGCATCATCCTCAGAAGAAATATGCTCCCACTATTTTACTCCCTTGGATCAATCTGAGCAAAATTCAACTGACTGGCTTAGCTAGGGTCATGTGACAACTCCTTAGAGGGCTGGTGGGAATGAGTGGGGGAAACTGGACACCTTGGCACTCTGCCCCATCAGGACTGCTCACTTCCCAAAGGAAAATCAGAGAATAAGTAAGAAAGGGGCAGAGGTGCTGGAAAGGAAAAGATGGATTAAATTTCTGTAGAGAAGTGACCTTTTAGCTGACTCTTAAACAATGACTAGGAAGTCAGCAGACAGAGATCAGAGTTCTGGGTGGGAGTGACAGGATTGAGGGCAAGGACAACCAAATCAGCTTGGTGTGCTCGAGGAATTAGCAAACATGCGTGAATATGACACCAAGAGGAAACAGCCTGGAAGAAAGGCATATTTAAGTGAGAAAATCAAGAGGTTAGTTTGGGGACTCTTTGGTCAGAGAAGTATGCAAAAAGCATAGAAAATTGTTGAAGGAAGTTGAATACATGAGTTCTGGTTTAGAAGAGAGGTCTGGATAGTCATGTAAATTGAGGAGTTATTGGTATATTAATGGAAATGGATGTGATTGTTCAGAGAGATGGTGGAAGAGAAGAGAAAAGGTTCCATGGTCAATGCTGAGGTCTCCAGCATTTAGAGCAGTGGTGCCCTCCAAAGCATTTCTGACTTCACCTCCGTCCCTGGAACATGGTTGGCCCATACTCTCAATGTGCGCATTTATTTAAAATTACGTACATGTGCCACTGTACTCCAACATTTTACATGCTATAAGACATATTCACCCACAGTTTTGGAGAATGAGGTATTTTTATTAAAATGGAGTCAAATAAAAATGAATACAAAATGAGAAGACCACCGATTTGGAGGCTGTTGTAGAAAACTAGGGGTCTGCCAAGAAATGGCCAAGAGAGGCAGAGGAAGAACTGGAAGAAATAGGATCTCATGAAAATTTTTTTTCTGTTTTTTTATTTATTTTTGAGAGACAGAGAGAGACAGCATGAGCAGGGGAGGGTCAAAGAGAGGGAGACACAGAATCCGAAGCAGGCTCCAGGCACTGAGCTAGCTGTCAGCACAGAGCCTGATGCGGGGCTTGAACACACGAACTGTGAGATCATGACCTGAGCTGAAGTCGGAGGCTCAACCGACTGAGCCACCCAGGCACCCCTCATGAAAAATTTTTAAGTGTCTCAAGAAAAAAAGATAGTGGTTACAATATCAAATATTAGTAGATCATCTAGTAAAATGAGAAGCAGAGGGGCACCTGAGTGGTTCAGTCAGTTAAACACCCAACTCTTGGTTTTGGCTCAGGTCATGATCTCATGGGTTCAAGACCTGTGTTGGGCTCTGTGCTTACTGTGTGGAGCATGCTTGGGATTCTCGCTCACTCTCTCTCTCTCTCTCTCTCTCAAAATAAATAGATAAACTTAAAAAAAATAAAAAGTAAAAAAGAGAAGCAAAGAAGTCTTTTGGATTCGGTAACATGATAGACACAGACATTGGTGACTCTGACAGAAGAAGTTTCCATGGAGAGGTGAATTTAAGAAGCCGTACCAGAGAGTTGAAAAATAAATGTGCATGAACTCATTTAGTTGCCCCAACTACCTTACAAGGTGGGAATCATTACCACCATTTACAAATGAGGAAATGAATGCTTACACTGCAGGAGGAAGAGTGAAAATTTAATACCAAACCCGTCCAGATTTACAATGCCCAGATTCTCCCATTAAAGAAAGTTAATAGGTATGAAAATGTCATTAGGTAGAGGAAGCCTGGGTTAAAATGGAAACGAGCGCTCATAAATAGTGCGATGTTGGTTGCAGAGCATTCTGGAACTCCAGTTGAGAAGAGAAGAAATCAGTCCTCCGCCAAAAGTAAATTCCTCACCCCTGGGGCTCCTAAGCAAAACTGCAGGTTCACCCAACCTCTGAAAGGGGATCTAAGTACTTTGAAGTTGTGCCTTAGGAGGGGATTGGGTTGTTAAGTCAGCCCACAAGGTAAAAACTGTGTAGAGTAAAAATGGCCCTTGGAAAATCGGCTCAGCTGGAGACTCAGTAAATCCAACCAGGGAGTTTTTCCTCCTGCTGGGACAGAACTTTGCTTTTCGAATGAGCACCAGATGAAGTAATTGACTTGAACCGAGGGGGCCATATTGTAGGTGAAAAAATACATCTTTTTAAACAACACATGAACACTCAGCCCAGAGAAGCCTGAGAACCCTAAGATGAATCGAGGGAGCAGCAGATTCACACAGGGGCTTTCACTCATCAGGCAGATTAGGGTGTGGTATTTCAATCGTTCTCACGCCTGTGGGACTACACAGGAGTAATAAGGATTGGGCTTCACCACATCACCACCATAAACAACCAGAAAACTGAACCTACTGTGTTCAGGCTTTGGACTACGAATCCACTGTGTTTCAGACTTTGGGGCCATGGGTACAGGACTCTGAACCCAGTGGAAGAGAAACAGATGAGATGGCCAGAGAGTTGTTCGGCTTTACCTCGAGAAAATGTGAATAGGGAAGGGAATGCAACAGGGCCGCCTCTCCGAGTTGAGGAGACAGAGCTTGAAACTTAGGGAGGCTGAGGCAGCTAGAAAGTCAAGGCAGAGTTTTGGAAAGTGAGGAGCTTTGCAAGAAAAGCGTGCCATACATCAGCACAGGGATACCCTTAATTCTTTGCTTGAGTGTTTGGCTGTGGGCACACAGAGTAAACTTCACTACAACAGCTCCCCAGAGCTCACACAGAATTGGGAGACCCTTGAGCTCCAACCAGCCCAAGTGGTGAGTGTTTGCTGATCGCCTAGTGGAGTCCAGAGACCCCCACGTTAGTGAGAGAGCTTCATATCCTTGGAGCGAGGGCTACTCAGATACCACCCTAGCAAAGCAAAGCTCAAAGGGATAAAAGTTATTCACAACTAACTTATCTGCCTGCCCCAAGTTCAACATGAGGACAAAATGTAAAAGTAGTTGGCATTCCAAGAAGAAGGAAAATGTTCTCTCACATGATCGCTCCGAAGCGTGCATTTGTGCAAGCTGCACGTGACATGGCATTGACCCCTTTGCTCCGTGCTCCATGCATTTGTTCCTCCCTTGCACACAGTCACTCTTTCCATCCTCCCCCTTCCTGCTGGTCTCATGAGCTTCAGCTAAAGGAAAATTATAGAAGGTCTAAACGCCCCAACTCCTCACTTCAATTATATAGAGGCCTGATTTCTGGAAATAGCCTGAGCCTTCAACACAAAAGAATAAAACCAAGATATACAAGTCACATTAGAGAAATTAGTGTATCCCCCTTCAAAACATAATCCTGATGGTTTGTATATATATTATTTTTATTGTACTTTGTCAGGGTAGTGTGTGGCATTAAGTAGCAAAAACCCAGATATTACTGTGAGGTTCCACAGAATAAAATAGATGTTTATCTTCCAAGGCTATGTAACAGATGAAATATTATGCAACAGAAGATGTAATTCACACAACAAAAGATGTAAGAAAAAGAAGACAACAAGAGTCATATAAATGTAGGTCTTAAATATAAAATGACGGAAACCAAGCCAAGGGTTATAATTGAATAGGTAAGGAACACAGAGACGCAGAAAGGTCTGGGCTGTGGATTTAGTCAGACAGAAGATTGAGTCTGAATCTTTATCACTGGCTAATCCTGCCACTTGCCTGCTGTCTATCCTTGGACAATTCTTTGTCCTCGGTCTTCTCCTCTATAACACAAGAACAATAATCATTTGTGCCTTGTGGGAGTGTTTTGAGTCTTAAATGAGCTAATAGTACACTTAAAGTACCTATAACAACACCCAGAGCATGGTAATTGTTCAATGTTAGCCACCATTGTTATTATTATCCTATTTCATTATTATCATATGCTCATCTGTCTAATGGGTGTATTGTAACCTGCCCCCAGTGATTGACATACAGACCAAATAGAACATAAGCCCAAGGCCTCTAACAGATTGCCTAACATGGAACAGGTGCTCAATACAAGATATTATTATTATTCAGGAATTAATGAGGGATAGTAGGATAAATTTAAATACATAAAAATGTTGTGGCACTTGGGGAGCTCAGTCAGTTGAGTGTCCTACTCTTGGTTTGGGCTCAGGTCATGATCTCATGGTTTGTGAGTTCAAGCCCCGCATCAGGCTCTGTGCTGACAGTGTGGATTCTGCTTGGGATTCTCTCTCACCCCCTTCCCCACTCACTCTCTCTCTCTCAAAAGTAAATAAATAGGGGCACGTGGATGGCTCAGTCAGTTAAGCATCTGACTTCAGCTCTGGTCATGATCTTGCAGTCATGTTCTTGGGGTTAGTGGCTTGGAGTCCCACATTGGGCTCTGTGTTAACAGCTCAGAACCTGGAACCTGCTTTAAATTCTGTCTCTGTCTCTGTCTCTGTCTCTCTCTCTCTCTCTCTCTCTGCCCCTCCCCCTCCCATGCTCTGTTTCTGTTTCTGTCTCTCTCTCTCTCTCAAAAACAAATACTGGGTGTTATATGGAAACCAGTTTGAAAACAAACTATTAAAAAAAACAAATAAATATTAAAAACTTTTTTAAAAAAAAAGTAAACATAAAAAATTATAGAATAAATACATAAAATGTTGGAGTTCTGCATATCAAAATCTCAGTAAAATTAAGAGACAAATGAGAACTTTGGCAACAAATATGATGGTCTTAATAAAAGAAAGAGTCCACATAAATAGACAGAAAAAGTCTAGGGGCAGAGAAAGTAAACACATAATTCATAGAAAGATACGTAAATGGCTAATAAATATTTAAAGTATTGCTCCATCTCGTTAATACTCTGAGAAATGTAAATTACACAACAATGAGGCAGTAAAACACTATTTCTGGAAAGCCATCTGGCAAAAATGTATCAATAATCTTTAAAAATGTCCTTGCTTTTAGAGCCAATAACTTCTCTTCTAGGAATATATTCTCAGGAAATAACCAGAAAAGTGGGCAAAGGCTCATGACGGAAATGTACGTGCAGCGTTATTTATAGCAGTTGTGTTCGAATGAAGGTACTAGGAGTGGACTGTTTCTGTTTTTCATAACCTTAACGTTGTGAGAGTACGACTTTAACAATAAACGCACGCTGGGAAAAAGACCGCTTTTCCATTATGATATAATAAGACCTTCAAATGGCTTTTAACCAATCATTGCTGCTTCTCGGGCACTCGACAAGAAGCTCTAATGGTTCGTGGTAGTTGTAGGCTTGGGGAAAGGTGCATTTGTCTTCCGAGGTCCCAGACAAGCGCCAGTATTGGTCGCATGTATACGTATGGCATTGCTGACGGCAAGCTCGGCATGTAGCTTTCTAAGCAATATAACCTCATCGACAGTAGAGTCTGCAAGCAGGAACAGAAGAGCTGGAGAATTCTCTAGCATCACATTCTCAGCCAAACTGGGTCAACCGGCTAGGATGAAGTCCAGAGCCACCAGAAGTGGCTGGCGGTGTGTCCTTGAACAAAAAAACTTCTCGGCCACTTGCCACATCATCATTCTCTACCATTGGCAAGCCTGCATTTTGGAAGGACTGAAGAAATGTCGGAAAGCCGTTCCTTTTTTTGGTAAGGGATTTTTTTTTTTTTTCCGAGAGCAATGGTGTTGAGAATAATCGCAGCCCGGAGACACTGCTGTCCTAAAAGTTCCTGAAGGCATCACTTTTAACGACTTTAGTTTCGGGACTTGCCAAGAAGCAAAGCCATGTTTTGGAAGGAAGGCTCCAGCTGACAGAGCGAACGGCACTTGCGGCCTGCACTGCGCGTTCAAGTGCACGGAAAGAGAAAAGCCCAATACTGCGCGTTCAGTTGAGTGACGTTACCTTTTAGGCACAGAATCACAGAGCAGGAAGAAACCAGAAAGGTCTGATCTGGACGCCTTGGTGTGGATGGAAAGCAGCCTGGCTTCCCTGAGAACCGGGCTTCAGGGTAGAGGAGACAGAGGTATTTTTCTATCCTTTATCAGTGCCGGCCATGCAGACCGCTCTGATGCAGCAAAGGCATCAGGCCCAATTGAGCAGAGAAGTTGTGAATGCTTCTCCAGGGCCTGTTTTCCATGTCTTTCACAGAGAGAGAGAAATGCTCTCAGCCAGGGGCTTTTGCCCAGTCATAAGCAATTATTATGTCTCCTCTGACCCTTGATCCTTTGTCATGCTCAGCATTCTGTGGGTGATCCTCATTGATTTGGTCCTGGGATGTCTCTGACACCCCCCACC